>JACMIJ010000121.1:0-27792 GCA_014805365.1 Koerneria luziae | reverse complement strand
TAAAAACCCGCGACGCGACTCCTACATCACGCCATATATCAAAAGTCCTATAATGTGGCAGGTAATGGTTTCACCATTAATTTATCGGCACCATATGCCTTCCGAGAATGCACAGCATACTGTATTACTGGCACTATTGCTGCCTTTTCAAAGCTGCTGCGCTTTGCTGTGATAGCTACTCTGTAGACCTACAGTATGATTTTTGAATTTGCTGAGTTTTCCTGCCGGTCAATATTTGCCTGTTTTCAATGACAGTTTCGCATATAAAAATTTCAAATTTTGGACGTGTCACAAATGTATTCTAGAAAAGCATCTACTGGCTTTACAGCCCGATCGAAATCTCATAGGCTGTCTCCTTTAACCTCGTCGAGAAACCTCTCTGATTACTTACAAAACTTCCACTTTAGTATCGAAGGCAAAGCAAAAGTAGTAGCACGCACTACAGTAACCTGCGACAGAGTAGCTATATTGTTCCGTTGACACAACAACATCTCTTCGTTAACACCGCAGTAATATGAACTCGATGTTAGTGTCCACACGAAAATGATCGGTCTACCAGAGGCGGAGAACAAGGACATGCTCTGTCAGCACACATCAACGTGGCAACAACTCGAGGAAATGTTCTTTGCTCCTGACTTGAGTTTGACCCTCCCCGCTACATACATATTGAGTGTACTAGGGATAGCTCCTTCTAGCGATGAAGGAGAAGCTTTGGTAAGAAAGAATCGGATTAATTTTAAAATCGATGCAACCATTGCTACTTATATAATTGTTTCATTCCGTTACTAAACAACACTGTACGGCACATTAGAACCGCGTCTCAAATAACTGCGTTGCTGCATTTTTTATGAAAAGAGGAGGGAGTTTCTTACTTGTTTTTGTAATCCTTTAATTGTGTCATCGACGCATCATAGTTTATTGCATGTCATTATCTTCTAGATTTAGAACCAAGAAATTCAATAACACAGTGAGTGTACCAGAAACTGTTCAATTAGGAGTATGCTCACAATCGTGTACTGGTGGACGGGAATGGCTCGTCTTTCAACTGTTTCTTTTCTCCCTTTCCCGTCATTGCCATAGATACTCCGCTCTAGTCGACGTTTCTCCCAGTTCACGATTCAACTTCCATGTCGTTTCCAATGGCGAGCATCCTTCTTCCTTCGCCATTTCTGGGTACAGGGAAATGTGTGAATTGAACTCGTTAACGTACAATTTCATTTAAGTAGTAATTGCAAATTTCACAGCCATTCATACTGTTACGACCATCGTGTAACTTATATCTTGCAAAGGCGACATCACGTGTCTGTCATATAACAATAATAACAACATGAACTTACATTTGACCATAACTGTGTGTTTCCGAATGCCTGAATGGAAGAGATTAAAACAAACGCCCTAGCGCGAGAAACGCTAAGTACAGTACTAACATACACAGCCCCATGCTTACAGGAAATATTTAACAAATATTTCTAAATACGCTTTAGTTACTAATTGTATCTAGCATATAAAAGTTCGGTGTTAATTAGCTCTCACTAGAAACGGAAATACAATTATTAATATCGTTGGAAAATGGGAATGCGGGGAAAACAGGGAAGGAGATCATAAGTGGGGGATCACAAGGACTACTCACAATGATCATGCGGCTTGAATAATAACCCTCCCTAGCCACGCTTGTATCTTTAACTGATGAAACGCACTTTCGTGAGGAAAACTACCCCGCCCTTTTACAGACTGAATGCTGCAAAACCAAGGAGCAAGCAAAAATACTTCCTCATGTTTATTAAATTTATACGATTCAGCTTATGTTTTCTAGGCTTAAGCACCTCATCACCCATTTTCGCAATAATTCCATACGTCGGTGTCGTGTACAGGTTACGCTACTTAACATGACTTCTTGATATACCTGAATTGTGTTATACAGTGGATGGTGTAAAACAATAGGTAATAATACATTTATGTATGATGAACAATCAAAATAATTAATTATTGAGATAATACAAGCATAACGGCAAAGGATATTGACGGCAATCTAACCAGGGTACAGAATGAAAATGGTTGCAAACAGTTGCGTATTCATTGAGAAAGAGGAGGGGGACAATCATGGAGAACAATCATAACTAAAACATTATCTTGCACGAATAGCAACAAACAATAATGCAAACTATTCCAGAAATAAACGGAAATTTGTTATGTATATTGGAACGCGAAAAGAGAATGCAAACAATACAAAGCAAAAAATATATTGACAATCATAAACGAAACTGAAAATCTTCGTGTTCGAAACAAAGTTTGAAACCAGAAGGAAGAACAAAGGAACTTCTACGAAATGATGACACGAGTAGTGTTCAAAGTGGACCGGCATACGGAGTGGGCGGAGTCTAGACCGGCTTGCAACGGGAACAGGCGACGTCTTCTGGCAGTATTCAAGCCAGATTCAACGTGCATTGACAAGGCATTTCAGTAACTATGAGAACATTCGCGAATGTGTTCGTTTCTACAATAATCATTACAAAAAACACTCTTCAAAATATCCAACAATGAGATTGTCAATGCACAAAGACGTTTAAAAAGGGGTAAGGGTGATCAATTGATGCTACTTCATACAACATACAGTACAATAGTAATGATAAGTGCTGGGAAGGCACACGATAATAGGGTTATAATGTTGGCTACACGACGGAAAGCGACAGAGCACAGCAAGATGTCCAGCTGGGTGGCAGCAGAAAACTACCGACAAATTGGTAAGATTGGTCTTTCTTAATATTTCTACTTTGCAACTATAAATATCCTTAACATAGCTGACAATACCAGACAGAACCTTCAAACCAAGATGCCAAAGCCTACACATCTGTTGCTACAATCACGAAGGGAACAACAGCATCACTGTGCGACGGGGAAGCTGCTTGTCGTCATTGTTTTGACCGACGAGCCCGACGATGGCTTCGACGTCACCATATCCAGGTCCTGCATCAGATTCTGCAACATCGATCCCAAGTCGCCAAGGACGTCCTTTGCCTCCGCATCCAATGCACTGAAACAGACCACAATGAAGCCAATCGCGTCAAGTTTGCATAAAATAGCATGAGCAATCATCTTAAGCATCAAATTTTCAAACCAAGAATGTTTATCTTAATGGCCTTCAAAGTCACGAGAGAGCGCATAAGGATACTGTAGGAGCACATAAGCAGCAATGCAAATGCGTCACAACCACCTGGTTCCGATAAGAGAAACTAAGTGAGACCACTTAAACAACATAAATGCGGGCTCAGAGGGATCAACAGATGCTTACTCTTCCTCTGGTCGGGAATCGGGTTGGAAGAGGGCAGGAAGACGGGGAGGAGACAACGCATCGCGACTGGCGGAGTTGTGGCGGGGACTGAAACAGTTACAACATTGGTATTTGCTTCCCGGTAGGAAGTTATTATTAGTTGACCATTGTTCTGTGTGCATCATCCTAGGATTTGTCTTATTATTTTGCTGTTTTCATACCGAATGGTTCCACAGTTTTCGTTGGCGAATGGATGATCATACGAGTTGTTGGAACTGTTCGGCGATGAAGAGAATCCGTTGCCCATCGCTGCGGTCTCTCGCATGCGACGGATCGTCTTGTCGCAGGAGATCGGAGCTGAAGCAGCAATTGTCACCAACAAACACATCTCTATTTCATTTATGCAAAAGAAATCACTATAGCCACTTGTTTTAATAAACGGGCCCCTAGGAAGTTGTAATTTTCTTACATAGTACTTTATAGATTCAATAGAAGATATAATGTTCAACTTCGTCATATCCAATCAACATACCAGGTGGTGGCGGGCAGTCGTACGAGTGACTCGTTCCGTACCAGTTGATCGACTCGGCGTCACTCAGGATCCTCGATGTGTTCACGAGATTCAGCCGAATCGGCTCGCGTCTCTCGAACAGATCCTCGTATCCCTTGCGAATCGAGTGATGCTCATCGGATCGAACGGGTGGAGGCGGAGGAACCTGAACGTCGATCAATCAATAATCGAACAATGTGGGTAGCTTACTACGAATACAATGGGCCTAATTCAGGCTAACTATCTTAAAAACTAATGATTTGAGATATATATGAGCCTAGGTGCCACCTTTGCACGTGTATCGGACATATGTAAGACTGATACATACAGCATTATTCGATCCTCTCTGGTAGCTGAGATAGTCGATGTTTTGTCCGAGAGCAGCTTTCTTCTTCAGGACACTGGTAGGTGCGGGTGGGGGTGGATCGTGGACCGATCGGGCGGAGGGAACGGGGGAGGCGATCGGGACGGGGTTCATGTTGCCGTTCTGCAATTGCAGCGTACGATACTGAATAGAAATTGTTTTTTTGTGAGGCTCAGCGCAATGATTCTTGCCATCATGGATAACAATTCTGTAGCAGTGTCACCGAAAACACTGCAATAACACAATAATCTTTTGATTAATGCTGGTGGCTTCTATAGTAGCAAATCCAAGTCAATCCTCCTTAGATCATGCTCGAAGCAAAGTAGAAAAATCAGTGGGAGAGAACACTCACCTGGTGGTGCATTTGCTGTTGACTGGGGTGCTGGGCGTGTGCCTCATGGGTGGAGCCGTGCGAGGAGGACGAAGGCGGAGGGGCATTTCGACGTCCGTCCTGAGAAGAACGACTCCATCCGTAATCATATTCTACTCCTATCATACTAGTAATGCGAAAAAGTGGCGAATAAAATTACCGTTCCTAATAACATCTGACGTAGAAACCCATGATCACCTCCGGAAAACGAGAAGAGAAAGAAGAAAAGCGATTGTAGCGTATAACTACCAACAATTTCCGATAACTTATGATTATGGTAATAACAAAAAACAACTACAATTCGAAAAGAACGCTACGGAATACGAAAACATGAGCAGCGTATCGCGTTGCTCGTTATGATTAGATTGAATGTTCAAGTGTTCTCTGACGTGTTTCCTCGTCAAGTGCTTCAGGAGATCGGCTTTTTTGCTTCTTGTATGATGTCTTGATATTTGAAGTGGCAAACTTACATATGTCATCATAGAGAACGACATTTGACTAGTAGCATTGGACTAAATTCCCCAATTGTGACAGTTTTGGTTGGTGTGCATTGGTCGTGTTACGATACCTTGAGCTTCTTAATGGCCAAGCCGAGTCTCTTCAGATGACCCAGTCGCTTCACTCCAATGTCCTCGAAATCCTCCCAGTTCAGCTTCATCACTTCCTGCACGGTGTTATAGTTCTGCGACTCGAATACTCCGATGTACTCGGGAAGCGCCAGCGAGAGCAGCCACTCCCTGTAACACAACACATGGTCCTCGTTAAGAAGACATAACATCACGAAAATCAGTTCCGGCTGTGCTGGCCATCATAGCAATCATGACGTTCAATTGACATTACGCTCCATGCGATTCTGGCCATATGGCGGCCTCTCACTACTCACTACTTCTTTCTTCCACGAAATGTACACAATTGCGAGAAAAATCTTTGTGATTCAACAAAATCAAGCTGACCAATAAAGCTTGTCATTTATCGAAAGGTCAATAACGTATCTACGTTTTAAAGAAGAAGAATTGCAGCGTACCGTAATCCGCCGGGTGGTGGATAACTCGGCCAGGTATCTGTGATGTGCCAGGTGTGAATCTCCTGGACAAGCTTAATCCTGTGTGCGGGATTGGTGATGCCGAGTGAGAGGAGGTCTTCGGGAGTGATCCTTGCGATTGAAGACAGATCGTATCCTTGCGTCAGGAACAGAGACAAGTACTCGGAGAAGCCGAGTTTGTCCAACCACAGAGCGAGGATTTCGGCCTCCTGAAGAGAATCGGCAACTTGAAAGGGAAACGGCTCTTCGATGGAGACAATCTTATTGCGTGTGTAGCTGCGAGAGATAATTCGTTCTTTTATGTAGTTGAACTTACTCTCAGACACATCAGACACACCTATCATATGCCCGATACATGTGATCGGAACTCTGAAAAATGGGTAATATCGCCAAACATACCGGTACTCCTTTTTGAACCATTTGTGTGACATTCACGGATCGATCCACACCTCCGTATCCGGAGTCGTCGAGGGTGTCCACGGAGCACGACGACTGCGAGGAAGGGCCGCTGAAAACAATTGTGAAGGTAAGCGCTTGTTCTCAATTTGAATGTGGTTTCCAGACACTTTGCCATCTAATGTTAGGAGTACCATGTCTAATCCAATTGACTTTGCCTGTTTGTCTAATCTACTACTACGCAGTGCTTGGTTCTTCCGGTGTTTTAGTCTTTTTTAGGGTTTCTGTAGGCAATCAATTGGTAAATGGTACTCTTAGGCGACACTTCCGATGTGCTTTTCCTCTTCGTCGATGCTCTTACACGTCGCGTAATTGCGGCCATCACGGCAACAATTATGCCTGGGAAAACAAAACAAAGCGACTCGAATAATAAACACAAGCGGTTAGCGCTGGGCTAAACTTGGAGTACTGAAACACCTTATATAGAATCTCCTTATGCGCGGTATGCATTTTTGGGACTATGAATTTGATCGTACCTTCCTCCAGAGGCATTGCTGTTGAGGGATATCCGAGATGCGGGGGATTCGATCTGTACAGTTGCAGCGGTTCGGAACGAATTATTAGACGAAGAGGCAGATGTGGTGTTCGGTGTGCTCTGAATGGGAACCGTTAACAATAAGATTCCATTGAAGTCAACTTTTTGTACATTCAACTTTCATCTACGATCGAGCAAATTAATATATCAGCAAAATTAATAAGTTCTTTGGCACAATTTTCACAAGATACGACCCAAGCCGCTGGCATCATCAACCCGTCACGTGTGCTTTCCATGTCTTCCTGACAAGTTGTTTTCACGTTTCTAGCCTTCTCAGCATCTGCCATTGATACTCTTCTCCCGCTGTGGAGAGACTCCTCGCATTCCTTCCAAAACGACTTGCACTTGAGACGGCGCTTGTATGTTTATGATTCAGTGGAAATTTGAGAAACACTGGGAATTCGCATTTTTTTCGCCATCAATGTCTTCTGGTGCAAGATGAGAGTAATTTGCTCCACGAAAGATAGGCAAACAAGGTCTGCTATGTAGCGACTACTCCGGGGGAGTTGCCAGGCATTTTTTAATACGAGCTGATGGTGAAAATAATCTTTGGCCCATCTATGCTTAAAAATTCAAGCACGCTGTTTGTGTCGTGGAAGAATTTCATGCATGCGCAAGATTGCCGCTGTTATGCGATAATGGCAAGAATACGCTGATGAAAGAGTGGTTGAGATACAAAATAACGAGAGCGGACACCGACATTTGCAAAGTAGGCGTATTTGAAAAACTGCACATTTTTGCATAAATCAATCCAAGATCATGTTATGTTGTTAGCAAGACCGAGGTGTTGGTTGCCACTAGGCAGATCGACAAAGAGGGTGAAACTCTTTCCGATTTTTGTGAAGCGAATTTCCCGCTCATAAGCACTGGACAGGCGACTTTGAAATTATACTCTTAATAGTAACTACTATCCACAGAATACTTGGCATATGTTCTGCTGCACTGAAAGTGTTTACGAGGTCCCCAAATTTTATTATCGTAATGTGTGCCGACTATTCTATTCGAAAGGGGATCAGAGCAGTAAAAAGAAAGAAAACTGAAAGTGGCCGTAAAGAATAAAATTTACGGCAAATATTAGGTTACCACGAGCTACATATGTAGACACAAAAACGATTTTCGTATCTTTCCTCAAAAGCAATGTTAACAACTACTGATTGTTTCTACTGATTTAGAAACTATTTTCCACTCTTTGCTGGAATATTTGAGTGATTTATTGCGAAGTAATGAAAGACAATTGAGGATTTACATAGGTAAGCAAGTTTTCAGAAACTGCTTGATTTGGCCAAAACAAGTACCTTCATGCTTTCGAATCCGGATGATCCTTGACTGGAATTCGATCCGGTGGAATTCCTCGGCGAACAGACGGCGGCTCCGTTCGTCGTTGCGGCCGCCGACGGAGAGGACGTGGACATTCCTACAAAAGAATCACATAAGGTGGGTAACGATCACATATAGCTTATCATCTACCGCAGCATGTGCTACGATTTATCACGCATGTACATACAACGCATGTTTCATCTTAGACCATGTTAACCATCTGCAGTTCTACAACCTCCGATACATATATCGCGCAAAGACACCAAGTCAGCTTAATTTTAATGAGGACCATCAAACATTACAAAGCAAATAACCACATGCTTTACTGTTCTTTCTCTACGAGGAGAGTTACTAGTATATCATGGAGCGACTGCATTCAGTGGGCAGAAAACAATTCTACCAGCGCATATTCAACACACCATTAGGCAGCCGCATAACCATTTCTGGCACAAACAACCGGAGAAGACAACGTCGTCAAAAGCCATTCTATAGCTAATACTTGCTGAGAATCAACCACAATTGTTCGATCCTCAGACACCATTATGGTCACGCAACTACTTATATATAACTACTCTCATATAACTACCGAAACGGCGAGTCCCTTCAAAGACCAAGGTAGCTAATGGAATATACAAATCTGTATTACTTATGCATTAGTTGTAAAATTTCAATAATTTTGAAACAATTGTAGTTGTCCTTTCTAGCAACCAACTACTTCCAAAGAAAACAAGTAACATGCGAGTAAATAAAAGTGGAGAGAGAAAAGAATTGAATCATAAATAATTTCGAGTTGTGGGCGGCGGTGAGAAGACGCGCGTATGCGGGTATGAAAAGGCAGCTACAGCCACCGACACGACCACTTATCGGGCAATCAGCTCCGTGCACCTCAAGCCAAAACTGCTGCGAACTATTTTTTCAGCTTATGTTGTTCCCACCACTTGCAGCTGGAAGGCCACATAATAATAGCAAGGTGTTCGCTTTCCTCGGGAATACTGGGGTCGCAAAATAAAAGATGAATCCCACTCGACTCACAAACTGCATGAGACTTTGACCGAATATGAGAAAAAGGGTTGTAGAGGCCATTTAGGGAAGGAACAAATAACCCGTGATTATCACATCGTCAATGGTTATTAGAGAAGTAGGATATGACAATGCACACCAGGGAATACGAGGTGTCGAGTGGAACACACACACACACACACAACATATGCATGGCATCCCCTAACCATAAAATATGCTACCAGTACGGATGAGGGTCAGCAAACACTGCACCCTCGCACTGGACATGCCAAACACTCTCGGACACCCTTGGCGACATTCTGACTCACGCGACTACGTAAGGAAGAGATACATATGTGATCTCTCTCTGAAATGGCCTCGTAAAACTTCGTTCTAGCAAGACACTTTATATTAATATACTGTACTTTAATTTATGAAATACCATTCTATTGTGCAAGTTTCCAAATCGAAAACACGTGGCGCTATTCTCAGACGTAATAACAACACAAAACTTGAAGCCTCCAGGGGCGGGTGGGCTTGTGGGGTCAGCAGAACGAGAGATATCCTCCAATCGTATGGCTAATGATCTATTCTTGGCTGCCCGGAACGAACACTAGAACAGCAACAACACTGCGGATGAATGCGATACGAAGAGATGAAGCTGGGGCCGAAGCTGATCCTCGGCTCAGCGCAGATATTCAAGCGGCCCGGCTATTCTTATTAGCGGACTATTCCAGCAAGGTACGCACTGAATTATTCAGTGCTAGGTATGCACAACGGGAGTGCGTACTAAGGGCCGAATCAGCAGTACGCGCACGCATTCCGTAAACAAGGGATATATTATATGTAATAACGCGCAAGGAAACAAAGATGTTCAATTGTAACTTCCTGATGTCTAGATGTACATAAAACCGACAAACAAAACAGAAGTGATAACCATGGTTCGCATTCACACCATTTCACGGCTTAGTATAGACCGTCGATAAAAAATGTTCAATAAGTGAAGAAGATGAAGGCTTGTTCGTTAAGGAGCGTTAATTAATCATAATAGAGTATGATAGAAGTACGAAGAGGAAGAGTCAGAGAGGTGCGGAGTTACGCTTTCCTACAAAGCCCGACAACGACACCAAAAAACGAGGAACCGAGAAAGAGCAAGGAACATATCCAGCATTAATTTTCTGGCAGTGCTTGTGACCCCAAAAAGCAAAATTATGTTCTTATTTTTCATTGTTGCTATGAGAAAACTGACGAACAGAGGCATGATGTAAGCAATATCTACGATTTCTTTAAGAACAGAACAAATAACAAGAACTCTGTTAAGTATTCGGAGAGCACACCAAAAGAAACACCGAAAGTTAAAGCAGGGGAGGTGGTTGAAATCTATTGAATTGCTCAATGGTTGCACTTTCGGACGAGCTCTTCCTCGTTTTGCCATATGTTTCGAATACTATTAACTGCCCTTGCTCACCCTCGTTCGGCAAGAATCACCATGGCCGATCTATCGACTTCAACAATACTGCCGAACACGAAAGATTTCCCTAAGAGGCAGAGATTCTTATGGAACTTAGTGGCGGACTTGAAGAGTGCTTGACAGGCATCACTGATGGCGGCATCAGATAGGAAGGGGCGGCCGATGTCGAACAACTTGACACACAAACGAAGCCATAAACAGACGTTGCTCAGTGTTTTTAATAGTTACCTCTACTAAGACGACCATACGGAATGTTACTTCTCGGTTCTCATAAAAACTGCCGAATATTTACTATGTTAAAGAATTGCCAAAATAACGACATTCCTTACTAGCTTCCTCTACAGAACGACTCCTCTGCCAAGCTTCCTCAGCTGTAACTGTTCGGAAAAGCGTCACAGCTTCTTCCTTCGTGTCAAGAACCTTTGGAGCTCAGTGTAGCCACGCTAGAACAAAGCGCACAAAGGGCGGAAAACAACAACGAAGCATCCGAAAAGGTGCTCTTCATCTCCCCCACTTCTTATTATGTGCTGTTCCTCACGTGTCCGTGAAGAGGCGGACGAATGAAAAGATGAATGAAGAAGAAGAAAAAAAGCAGAAGAACTGCGTCGAGAATATGAACAA
Source organism: Koerneria luziae (assembly GCA_014805365.1). Classification (NCBI taxonomy): domain Eukaryota; kingdom Metazoa; phylum Nematoda; class Chromadorea; order Rhabditida; family Neodiplogasteridae; genus Koerneria; species Koerneria luziae. Next base: position 16,799 of record JACMIJ010000121.1, on the reverse strand, counting down.
GAAGATAAAGCAGAAGAAGTGTTCAATCGCACTTATGTGTGAAGCAGCGCACACATGCGCAATCGGCGCGCGCCCCCACGAACGGCGGTAATCCGGCCAAATCCCGGCCGGTCTCTGTCTGGCACAACTCCCAACCACAAGCACTTGACTTTCGTCAAGAGTGGTGAGAAAACGTGTGTTGCCAAAAACAGCTAGGCGGGCAGCTGCGAGACTAATCCCACGAGCAAGAAGACGAACAACCTTAGGACACGCCAATTTTCTTCAGGAGGGGAAGCTTCTCGTTGTCGCCAGCAGTGCACGCTACATTCGAACATAACAATGGCGGGAACACATGTGTGGTCGGGAGTAGAAGAGTGTGCTGTGCTCTTTCTCTGACGAGCCGGATACTCGCGGTCCAGATGTAATTCTCTCCATTTCAAGCGTGTCTAACGACCAACTCACGCATGTTGTTCCTCGGAACAGATATGATAAACAAACACGACAATCACAGGGAACAAAATAAAATACTTGAAGTTCTCCTTTGGCTACGTAAATTAGAAGAATAAGAAAATGTATGTAGTAAGTGTGACTTGATTATGATCGAAGCGATAAATAACGAATCAACTGGACGTGAAAGCGCTGAAGGGGGTGAAATAGGAGGCAGGTAGCACGAGACAATGTCTTCCTCATTGCGCCAAGTGCACTCGAGAGAGCGAACGAATGCGCATTGTATGAAGCGATGATTTTACGATCAGCGTGAGAGAATAAACAACGACGTTCTCGTGTTAATTTCTCCATTTCCGAACCTAACGGCTAGTCATTGCGTAAAACAAAAGGGAATATCACAACAAGCTAAGAATAATCATCTTTTAGAGGATGACATTAGAAGCTTGAGTTTGTTCCTGCAAACCAGGATCTCACAAATCCCAGGAAATCGGACGGGCAGCCTTCTTTGCCTTTTGCGGCCCGCATTTAGGCCCCTCCCATGTGTGCAAACGCAATCACTTCATTATTTATGAAACTATGAAAGAACCTGAAGCATTCTCAAGCAGGCGAGCAGACCAATGCGTATCTTTGTGTGTGAGAGAACACAACTCCAAGCTACGACGGAACTTGTTGAAGGAAATACGCGCGAACATGTCAGGATATTGCATGCTATGCGAGCCAATTCGAAGAAAGCTGCAACTCATATGCTACCTGTCAATCACAAGTCGCCTGAAATCCTATAAAATGAAAAAAAAAGTAACAAGTATGGCATATCGAGGGCCGTTTCAGACGATAAGATTATGTGTGCAGGACAAATAACGAGCGCAGAGGAGCATTCATATATGCCTTTCAGATCTTTTAATGAACGGAAGCTGCGAGAGCATTGTTGCATCCCGCGTAGGGGGAACATTGTTCCCACCACCATTCATGCAAATGAATGCCAGGTCTGCTCATGGGCAAAGAACGTAGCTGTCGGATCAACGCTGTGTGTGAAGGAAATTATGGTTAATTATCTTCAAAGTTCAGTAGAATATCGAAATAATAGAGGTAATAGTAAAACCGCATACTTATTTCGACTTTTAGAAGCGAGTAACATTTGAGGGCTGTTATCTAAAGCAAAGCCGACAAGGCAAACGACACCAGCATGGCTGGCGCTTTTGGGTTGTTCTGCTGGATTACCCAAAATCCAGCGCACCATCTGACAAATAGCCGAACATTGTGCCGGTTGTCCTCCATACGCACGCGGCTTGCATTAGACTCGATTGGCTTATGCTAATTGTCGCATACTCTCTCATTTTCACTCGCATCGTCGGCAACAACTATGAATAATCACAACAATCGCAGCACATGGTAAACACTATAATATAATAGTCGGGACGACATCCATCACGAGATCGGGGGCACTGAGTCGTGAACAGAAGTGGGATGAATGAGCCGGCCATCAGAATCAATGAGGGTTTTGGAGAATCACAGGAATAGCGAAAACTATGATTTTAGAAACACTGAACATGTAATGTTCCAGTGTGCTTGGCATCCCCGAATATTCACAACTGCTGGAATGATCCACTAGTTGACATATGGCAAGGATTTCATTCGTCTAGGAGACCCCGAAAAACTATCGCCGCGGATGGTAAAAGAACAATTAAAAACATCCGAAGGCATAGCGGGTGGACAACATACGGTGCAACGGTGAAAGAAAGAATTTGCGAGGAACAGATCCAATCCACTGAGTAAAATATGAAGTAAAGTGGTGAATGGTGAAAAGAAAACACAACAAACTTCTGACTAGACAAAATCTCATTCGACGTACGCCATAAAGACCGCCAACAACATAGACAAGCCGACAGCCGCCCATGTCGTCTTCAATTTCCTAATCAGAACGAAAGTTCAACAAGCGAAGACGCATCAGCATCATGCCGTTTCGCCAACCGACTCTGCACACACGTTCGCAGCCAATGAATGAAACCAATTTTAGAGGTTAATTAAGAGCTCATCCCGTTATCCGAGAAGGCGTTCGTCAACAGGAATGACGCGTGTTTGACTTGTATTTGATCTACGGGTGTGCAGCACTCGTAGTTACAATTACTACGTATGTATGACAAAGGCAGCCAATGGCACTCAGTGCACTTGTCCGAAGCTGTTGATCGACTTCGCAACAGCAGAGCACGAAACATGCGATAGCATCTTCCCTCTCCTCGAGTGCCAATGAATGGTCAATCATAGAGCGCCGGAGGGGCAAAACGGCTACCACCCTATCTGTGATATTCACAATGTGAAGAGGGCAAAGACGAGCCTAATCAACTGCTTTCGCTAGCACTCGCGTCATTATTGCATTTCTAGCCAACTTCATCAAAAAGTGCCACAATATTACCAACGAAACTGCAGAATTGAATAAGCGGTTTTCGCTAGTACTTAAAGACACAAACAAACACCAAGTCGTGATAGAGTTAGGATGCTCTAATAAGGAAATACATTTCTATACTAAAATCTTTAAAAAAAGTAAGTGGTAGACAAGTAATCAACGAAAGTAGTCTCTAGTCCAGCAAAAGAAGAAGGCCGCTGTTCTTCTTCGGCGGAAGATGACGACTCGGATTTGTGCGAAAACTTCTCGCGGCCAGGTATAATCGAATCCTTTCATCTTCTGTTGTGTGGACGCGACGGAATGCAATTTGGCCCGGCCAGAGGCCGCCGCCGTTGATTCGCGGAGTTGTTGTGAATGGACGACGTTCACTTCTTCTTCTGGCCGCCTTTTCGTGTTCACCTCAATTCACCGCCGGTTGCACAAAAAGACGAAGACGTCATCAAAGAAGTGCAACGAGGAACGCGACGGAAGAAATCAAATATAACGGGAAGAAGAAAGGAACGAAGAACTAACTGCCAGTGGAAAAGAAGCGTGTGAAAATGGATAGAGAACCAGAACACTCGGCAAGAATGCGGACAAAATCTGAACAAAAGGCTTGAAGAGCGCATTCGTGATCGTTGGGAACAGTAGAGTTGGGAGATAATAAAAAGCGTAGGGGGGATGGACGAGCTCTTCCTTGCTCTCCTTTCTTGTGCTGGCCGAGTGCACTCCTCCTGTGTGCAAATAGACGACGGCCACGGACTCCGCGATGAGAAACAAAAATAAACGCCTGCCAGCTATATGAGAAGAAGTAATTTCTAAGGCTACTGCGCTAGAAGAAATGGCCATCTCATTCTGCGTCGTAGGCAAGGAATTTGCCAATTATCCAACAGTGAGCTATGAAGCATGAACATTTACCAATAACAGAGAGGCGTAGGTGAGCGTTGTTTTGGAATGAGCCCTTCTCTGTTTCCAAGTTAAGTGTCTAGTGGAAAACTAGAGAATGTCAAGTACTGTAGCCATCATATACGCACACGGAACGCCCTTGTCAGCTCGCCGTATGTTGTATGACTTATGCGCAAGGCGGGAAGGCGTTCGGAGCACTTCTTCTTGGTGTTCGTTCGAGGAGAACAAAGATTTATGCTCTCTTGTCTGTTGGGGCGACACCTCGCCGATGATCTATGACCAGCACATCGCTCATCACAATTTCAACAACGAACACATGGAGCAGAAGAACATCCTCGTGTGTGCACCTTTGTTGTGTTCGTCTTTGAGCTCATGCATGTTGTTTGAATCTTCCCGCCTTCGCAATTTTTGAAACTGACAAAAGAGATGAGCCCGCTACTCCATCAACATCTATTATTGGCTACACGACTAAATCTTCCATTACAATGTACCTTATACTGACTTTACATATCGAACTTGATCTAAGTCGATCTTCTACTTGAGTAATACTATGCAGAAGCGATACGAAGATCCTTGGTATGTTTTCAAGAAAATAATTGTGCGCACCCTTTTCTCTCGACAAAGAACAAGGCCACCCAGGGCGCATGGTTGAATCTGCATAATCCCGTCGAGAATGGCAGCCGTATGTGCAGCTGCCAGCAAGCGAAGGGCCGATAATGAGCCGACAACAGCAAAGCGATCAAAAAACCGCCCGATCAAGGTGATCAACGAAGGAGAATCGTGTGACGACAAATCAGCTGCTGCTCATCACCGGCTTCCGATTTGCATTTTTCATTAATAATTACCGTCTTTCGCAGATATGCAATATGCAGCTGACATCGTTCACCTACCAGATGCTAATGATCAGCGAATAATCCAAAGATGCCTGGGAAACTGCAATGGTCCGGTGGAATCCTAACGATTCTATACTCTATTAGCTTGATTCGGTATACTACTGTAGCTAAGATGTGCATTGAGTACGGTACAAGGAGCATACCGTGCATCCTCGTCTGCATGTGATTGTTGTTGTTGGCGACGAAGGTGGACATCTCGCGGTATCCGCCGAATGTAGACAGAGCCGGTGATTGGTGGCGCGTCCTGAAAAAGAGAGGAATGAGATGAGTCAGCATTTCGAACCATATCTGGGATGTGCACAGACAGCTGCTGCCGGAGGCATTTATACATCTGGCTGATCAAACTGACAAATATCGAAAGGAGAAATATTCCACCGGTTACAGAAAGGGAGAATGGATCAGCGGATAATGAATAGGGTCGTTATTACCTTTTATTATTGTTCAGAGACAAAAACGTATATTTGAATAATGTCTCAAAGTTTGGAAAAAAACAATTAATTTTGGATTTTTTCTAATCTTATATTCTAATGAGGGTGAAACGACAGCTGATGAGGAAGTTGGAAAGGTTTTCGAAAGAGTCAGCCCCGGCCGCGGTTGATATGCCATGCATGCGTCAAAAATGAATGGAACATTACCGGTGGCAAACGGAAGGAAGGCTCTCAGAACTCAGACATTCGGTGTTCTTGGGAAAGTGATGGCATTCAAGCGAACCCCAACAAGTCCATTTTTGGAAATGACAACTCTTGTTTCGGGGGTCTCTACTTAGTTATGACTAAGGAAGAGCTAAAAAAGGAAGAACAAATAAAATAAAACTACGTTCCCTTCTTGAGAATAATATTTCGGTTCAATAGTATGGAAATAACTGTAGCTAATTTTTGTACCTGTGAGTGTTGGATTCGTTGCTGCTTCGCTCGTCACTGAGACGGGAAGGGAGGAAGCGGCTGCCGGAGAGCATGTTGTCAGCTGAAAGAAATAATATGCACATTCCAGTCAGATATGGTTGTATTCTTGAACTCAGAGGAATTACGAATGCCTTTGCAACCGTTCAATGCTTTTGAGTTGGCTACTGTAACGCACATGGTGGTCCCTCCCGGTTACAGTTCTTCCTTGGCTAACACACCCTACACAGACAATCGAACGCATTTCGACCCGTCTCCTCTACTGCTGTCATTAGTGTCAGCGAATGCCCCGAAATGTGTATTCTCAAGGATGTTTTGCCCTTCTTTCGCAGGTGGCTGAAGAGAATATCTTGCATGTCAAAATGAAGAACGCGAAAAGCTGTTCCTTAAAATAATGAAAGAACTGAACTTTTGCACGTATTTGCTATTTACGTATGCAATGGTAGTGATTTCTTGCTTTAGATCGTGCTTTTGTTCGAATGTAGAGAAAATAACATACGTCGAGCGAGTTGGATGGGTGCCATGCCGGGCACCGTCGGTACGTCAACCTTCTTCAGCTGACGCGGACCGTTCACGGTCGGCATTCCGGATAAACGATTCGACATCGACACTACTGAAAAAAAAACGATTAGAATTATTCGATAGGCTTGAGAGTTCGTCTAGTTGTTCGTTTCTGCACGGTCTGTGAATTGAGGAAAGTCATTTAGCTTTCTACTATTGTTTTCTTCATTGCGTATTACTTGCGCAATACATTTTCTCACACATGAACACACAGAATGTGCACCTCTTTGTTTCCTGTCTGCCCATAACCGTCTCTGCTGTGGATTGACCTCATTACCTGATGACCGTCTCCTCCGATCCATGTGTTGTAACATTACAATTGTACAAACAAAGTGTACGTATCATATCATGTGTGTGTCATTGGATGATGGCTCGTGGCCTTGACCGGATCAGCATGCGGATTACCCCTCGATCTCCAACTGTATATCAACTCGACCTCCCACGACCCAACTGTCATAACTGATACAAATCACGCATATGCCAAGGCTCTGAGAAAGAAAAAAACAGAGCGAGGTGAAGATGCACGTATAAACCAGTACACCGGCTATCTTTTCCCCTCTTTTAACTGCATAAATTTGGTGATCATGATTGTTATTTTTTACCGAAATTGCTAAGGCAGCTATAAAAAGTAGAATGTGCTTTGTACAGCCGGCTTTCCAACATGTGGAAGGCCGGCTGGCATAATTGCACTTTTTTTTGCACAATATTCGCCATATTGGTGGTTGCTGATGATTTGCACATAAGCAGAAACCTCGATGGATATTGCGCGGCTATGCAAACATGTGACCATCCTAGCGAATCTGTTGAGCTCTGTGTTGGGCAACATATATTACCCTTCCATATTTCCCTTATAAAAACTTCTGAATCCCTCATTTACGTACAATTTATGACTATCAATGTTTAGCAAGGCCTAAAAACATGAAATGAAGCAAACATATACTGATATTACTTAGTGGGTTATTTTTTGTACTATTGTTATCTTATTGTTATAAGCACGCGAATATCCCTTACTCCCCTTCCCCATGAATCCAGCTCATCATCGCCCTCACATGCTGCCCGGGTCGTAAATCGGAGAGCGTCCGTCTATATTATATGCAATGGTTCGCATGCGGACAGCAACACGGGATGGATAGTGTCGGCCATAACGAGGAGAGAAAAGGCACAGCTGGCACACCTTGATTGCTCCGATAAGGAGACGCTAACAAATGTGACAGCACTGATTCACACTCTCTTTTCTTTTTTGCTTGTCCCGGAAATATTTACCCCTTCACGCTTGCCTACTGTAGTAATAGAAATGTTCCATTTTGGCATAGAAAACACAAATGTTCTATTGAATCTTTGCGGATAATGTTTCCTTACGGATAGTGCACTTTAAGAGCAGTGTCAAACTGTCATCTGATAATTTTGAAATGGGACAGCTTTCTTCATGTTGACACTTATCAACACCGGAACTTCTTCGATTCCCTTTCATGCATCTGACTCATGCATCTGACTCATCTCATTCTTATTTTCCCCATTCGTTCTTCTCAGACCATCATCGGCCCGAGGCATACAAAACACTGTCTGCCAACAGCAACAGTCTGCCCTGTCGCTCTACCCAAATACACCCTCCGAGAAGCATAACAATGGGAACAATATCTTCGCCATACAATGGGATGAAGCTGTATTTCCCCGCGGCGCCGACCCCGGATCTATTCAAATCCCATTCCGACAAAGGCACGCACACAGACTCTGCAAGAATGTTGACAAGCGTGCAAGATATCTCTCCCGAGTGATCTTATGCTACAGGTTGTATTATGTCAGTACCGCTTGCAAGAACATTGTGACAGTACGACGTTAGCTTGCATTCATACTTGCATGCCAGAGACAGGATAATACACGATGAGCGCGCCTAATCACCGGATACTTTTATAAGCCGCTGCTTTTTGTCTCTGTTCTCAACACTTACCACTGTGTCTGCGAACATCGGCCGTTCCTCTTCGGTTAATGCGAAGTGTGGCACTTCTATAGAAATCGTCCAATTCTACTTTGTACTCATCCTTCTTTTTGCCCCTTTTGGGCATACGTGGTAGTGACATGGCGATAGTATACACGACCCCCTTACACTTCTTCTGTAAGGCAGATGGCTGAGAGCGAAGGAGAGATCACGAAAGAACGGAATGCGATGGCAGTTGTGAACAACGCGGATGACAAATTAGAACGGTGAACAATCGTGGAAAGGAAACTGATGAAATGGCGTCAATCAATTGACAAGAAATGCTGAAGCACAATTCCAATCAGACACTATGTTAGGAAAACACACGGTGAAGGGAGCGTAAGGGAGATTCACAGGAAAAGCTAAGAAGAGGCACCTGCTTATAAGACATTTTTTTAAAGAAAAAAGTAGTGGAATACGTGCAGTTCTACCAAATCTTATTTAAACTGCTGATATGATGTAAAAGCCAAACGGCAATAGGATTTGGCTATTCGATGTTAACCAGAAACGTTATCAGTTAAGCCAATTTAGGTGATCACCATGAAGTACTCTAAACTGTAAAAGAACGCGAATCCGTCGATGCACGACCAACCTTCCCAGATACAATCTGTGCACGAGATTCAATTTTAACACGGAATGACACAATCAAAGGCCGTGTGGCTTTCAAGCCGAATGGGTACAGGGCAAACACGGCAGAAATGATAGCATTCGTGTGATAGCGGAGACCGACTACGACCGTAAGCATTTTCGTTCTTGTTCAGGTCCAAAAGTACTTGTTCGTTGTAGATAAGCCATTCCCCCCACTAGACCTAATTCAGAAGAACTACCGTAACGCTTCACGATGATGTTATGTCGACAGCTAGGTTTCAGCGAGTGTTTTCGCCAAAGCCTATTTCGTAGATTAAATATGGACGTGCATTTTCGATAAGGCAGCGTAAAGATAACGTCATTGTTCTGCCAGACAGAAGCACAAAGGAAGGGCACAAGTTACAGAATAAACATCAGCTCGAGATGTGATCGTTAGTTGATTTTTCCGAGGAGGCGTGAATAAATGCTTGCCTCGGGCAATTCCGGACAGATGAAGAAAAGTTGTACAACCGGCTGGTGGGGGTTCGCAGATGGTGCGATCGGCGCCCGTGGAACGAAGAATTAAAAGGTCGCACAACCTTCCGAACATTGTTTGTTTTATGGATGAGAAAGCAAAACAAGCGGCAGGCGACGGAATGGCAGAACAACGGAGATGAACATGGAAACCAAGTGGATGAAGAAGTGATGGACATGCGCATTCAATTATCAATACGTGCCCCGGTCACTCTATTACTTCGCCTCGCCTCGTTGGGTACTCCTCCAAGGAAAAGCACGATAGGGGAAGTGTGCAGGCATTTCCTCAACTGCTGCTACCAAGCGCTGCTAATGATCCTCGTGCAACATAAAGCAGCAATTTGCTCATTATAGTGCAGGCGCGCGCCCCCCGAAGCTGAACTGCACCCGCAGTTGATAGCATTTTCGGCCCGCTCTTCTATAGTGTGAAGATGGATGATTGCAACGCAGGCGTTCTTCTGCTTCCTCGGCACACATATTACAGCAGTTGCACTGTGCCAAGAGAGCCTGGGATGGCGACTGCGACCAGAAGGGAAAAGCGCTCGAAGGGACAGATCCATATGTTCGAACCGGCCAGATCCTCCTATCACATTCAACAAAAATGATGTGAAATTGAGAGCCATTAGGGCGACAGACGGATAAGGACAAAGAAAAGATTCCGAGATTATTGAGAGATCACAGAAGGCGAAAACGAAGCATACAGAATATATCCGTTTGAGTGTGTTTATCCGAATACGAGTCTTCTACTTTCCTCCGATCGGCCTCCACGGACCACCGTAAACCATCCGCCGGCACAATCACACCGCGCACCAGAAGGGAAGAAACCATAAACTATCCCACAAGTGAGGGTCGAAAATGACAAAGTACCCATCACAACTTTCGAATTCACAGGAACACCGTAGATGTGGAACGATACAAGCAACACGATAACGGTAGAAAGAAAGAATGTAAGACACAGCACTAACGATAAAAGAGCACAAACAACGCATCAAGCCAAATGAAGAGGCAATTGAAATCGCAATTTGCCGACTGTCCAAAAGAAGAAGAGGAGGTCAGCACCCGAAGAAGAGCTCCTTCTTCTTCCCTTCCAGAAACACCTGCTTGCACCGGCCACCAAACAGCACAATTAATGAGCTCAGCTGAGGAACCATAGTTGCAGCCCAACACGAAGACAATCCATGTACGATTAGGAGATTAGAATCAGCACTGGGTGGTAAGTGGGCAGAGGGCACCAATTATTCTCGACCAGGTACGCAATTTTGCAGCTTCGGATACCAGCATATGCTATGTTTCGATCTCAGTCTTCAAAGTTACAACCCATGGAAAAATCAGCATTTTCTAGAAAGACTCTTTTTGGACACCAAACCCACTAATAAAAGGATGCCAAAGAAAGGGGACGCCGAAAAAAAATAAAAGAAAGAAGAAATGACATTGGGTGGTCCGGCGGTCCGTTCAATGGGGGTGGCCTTACCATCGCATGCTGTTGAACTCATTAACTCGGTGGGGGATATGGGAGGAGAACACCAGGGGAAACAGAAAACGGTAAACCGAACCATCGAACAAAACATTACCCAAACCCTCATCCAAGCATCCACAAATAAGAGACCACTGGCACTCGGAAGAGGAGAAAATGCACCATTGTGGTCGGTAGAATAAGAAATCCGTCCGAAGAAATACCAAGATATGGAAAAGATGACTAATTAAATGTAAATTAGGAACGAAGACTGGCCAGATATCGGGTGCCGGACAGTCAAGGCCGGAGCACACTGTGGCAGAGAGCAGCTGTGAGGGGGAGGGGGATCACCCTCTCCCCCCCCCCTCACCATCTACCCATCCCCCTCACCCCCCCCCCCTTCTCGACCTATCCCACACACCACAACCACTCATATGCAAATATCAATGAACCGCCAACAACGGCAACATCCGCCGACGGTGTTGTGCCATCTAATAGACGCGCAATGACAACAAGAGTTGCCAAACATTGGTAATGAGTGGGTGAGAACGGAGAAGTTGACAACGCGGAAGACTGGCGGAAAACTGCCCGCGAGGCACAGAACGAATAAAGAGAATGCTCTCCAAAAGGAAACAACCAGAACGGTGAAATTCCGGTGCCATACCGGGACCAGACAGGTGACGGTGACCCGTCCAGCCAAGTCAACGTAGACAGTCGGGACTCGCTTCGATCCCGCTGCTTCCTCCTAATCCTTTGCGATCTGACCCAGTGTGGGGAGAGTAGCCGGGTGACCTCGCGCACAATTGTTGCCTCCCGCACCTATCATTACCATTCCCGACAAACACCGTCTCCGGCCCGAATCCCCCCGGCTATCCGCCGCACACGATTGTCTTTCTGATGTCCAGTCAGATAAGCCCGATGTCTTTGTTCCGGTAAAAGAACCGTAAGCCAGTGTGAGAGACGGCAATAAATGCAGCCCATGGTTAACTAAGGTCCGTGATTGCTCCTCTGATGTTAAGCGATAAGCTTTTCTTTGTGAAGAAGTACGGTAAGCCTTAATGGGAGACTGCCCACTAGCACCGCAGTTGCATTGATGTGCATTGTCCCCCTAGGGAACACCATATTGTAATCTGCGAGTAAACGCGAACGCATCTGTTTGCACTTCCCATACTGTTGACAACACACTAATCCAATGAACAACCTATTTAAAACTCGCTGTTTCTCCGGATTTTGAGAGCATTTGGCTATGTTTGTTCTCACTAAGAGTACAGATTTTTGTGTTACAGTATAGTTTTTAACTTATTCTCAAAACTTCTTGTCTTAAGGGTACAAAATAAGAACCCACTATTCCTCGAAAAAGAGAATACCTCGCGATCAGCTGATTGGTCAATCGGTGCTTGTCGGACTCAGGGATGGCGACGAACTGACTAATCACTTTGCCTCCCGATCTAGCCAAATTAGCTATAAACCGCTTCCTCACAGGCATTTTCCGTACGAAGAATGCAAACGGAGGTGGATATGATAATGTCAATTGGCAAGATCTCATACGACTTGCGAGAGAGAGACATTTGCCACCCATAAACGCTCTCTGCTAACCAATAAAACGGGAGCTGATAAGGCGTTGATCAGCATATCTTCGCTTCTTGTGGAGATGGTAAATGAGATTAGAGGAAGCATGACAGGAACATGTCAGGGAGGCCGGCGACTGTTATCGCCGGGTAAAGTACAGTTTCAGAAGTCGCAAGATCTGACGAAGACAACAGCATACGGTAGTCTAAGATGTGAGAGATTGCTGGAGGTGCACGAGGCATTCACAGCAGACTGAATCTATGTAATCCAGACGTTAAAAATGCAAAAATATTTCCATAGAAATAGATAGAATGATGTGTTTTTCAAAACATGGAGCGCACAATTTTATCCAAAAAGACCCGTAAGCTCCTTCCATACTAAGCAGTAAGAAGACAAAGCACAATGTGAACAAGAGGATAACGCGAAAGGCATTTCTGATGATGATGGACATTAATGTGTCGGCCTGCTAACTGCTGCTGTTTTGATCTACCCGTTGGGTATAAGGACTCCCCAGAGGAAGGTGAAGACAAAGACGGCAGCAATATGCTAACCAAGCAATAACCGCATACCAATGAGCAATGCGCTAGAAAGAAAACTACTTTACAAATATATTTTAGCACACCAATACTACTTTCCACGGCACTTCTGAAATTAGGTTTAAGAACTGACTGTTTTATGTAACCAAAAGCTGGGCATCTGTTGTTCGTTTCAACTAAACAAACACATATTATTGGTACCCACAAATTAGACGCATAAAGACCATATATTATGTGGATCTGTCCATATGACTCACACAATGTTTAGGAGGATATCTGTTCAAGACAAGGATAAAGATTCATATCTCCATGGTGCAACGAGTCAGAAAAGGCTGAATAACAAGTGAGAGAGAGGATCGACTCGACGCACATTCCATCACTGTAACTGGTCATTTCGGGTGCTATGAAAAACTTCTGCGCTGAAGAAGAAAAGGAGGAGGTTACCGACGGAAAAAGCGAGTCCTTGAAAGGAATTCAAGGACTTCTCGGTGAGTCGGAAAGAAGTCGGGATGATAATCAGCGAAAAACCAATGCAACTGTCAGTCAAAATCAGACAGGAACTTGACAGTCTGCTCAATATTTTTCTCACTATTGAACTGTGCCCCAGCTGTGCACAAGGATGCCCAAGATAAGGTGCTAACCCGGGGCAATTAGCAATGGAGAATGCTCAGGTAAACACGGAGAGAGAGAGCACTTCGGGGGGTGAGATGGAGGGTGGAAACACGGTTATCGGGGCAGTTGATCAAGCGAAACCACACCACTCCATATCCATAAACCATCCATCCGACACCACTTCAATTCGGAACATGAGTGCGGAGGAAAAAAACGCAGTGCCGCAGATGGGCATTGTTCCGGCAAACAACGGGAAGCACAAGATTGTCCCAGATTTATTATATCAATAGTTATATTTTGTTCTTTGTAGGAGTTCATGATATTATAGTCACGAAAATCCAAAATACATTGTTCCGATAGCTACAAACCAAATACGGTCACCAATTGTATACTTACTCGGTGTGGTACGGTAGTCACTACCCACAACGTTTTTCTTCAGTACTGTTCTTCTGGCTCGTCATGGTTTATATTGCTATGTGCTGTATTTATCAGAGATGTCAGAGAGTTTTATTTACTAAAAGTTGAGTGTGGGACCTTTTCTTTTGTTCTATTGACACTAACTTTTGATTAAACAATTAATCGTTCCGCATAAAACATATGCATCCGGTAAGCTTTTACTACTAAATTCCGGAACTTCAAACTAGCGTACATCTCGGAGAATTCCGTGACCCTAATAACTGAAGAAAGTAGTTCGGCAGTTAGCAATGTTGCATCAGAGTAAACTGTGTAGGTAATGTTGCCCTGAACATAGCTGTTTTCAACGGTATTCAAACTAACTAAGTGTTTCAATTACTCAAAATCCCTGAACCGTAAGCTGTCGCTACTTGCAATTCGGGCCAAATCTGTGCGAGAAGCAGATCGTCTCTTTTCCTCCTCGCGATGGTCGTAAATCTGTCAAAAAAGTCGTTGAATGATATCAAATGGGAAAAATTCGCTATGCATGATATGCCCATAACTCAGCTTCGAAGAAGCAATTAAATTTTGTAGTCCAAGAGCGGCGAGCATAATTTACACAAACGTTAACTTTTTTCGTAATTATGATAAAACGAATGCAGCTTACTCCCAAACACTTAAGGAAACAACTACTTTGGGTAATTCTATTTTGGCAAAATTTGGGATATTTTTGAGGAGGCATTGAGAAGAGAAAAGGAGAAAATGTTTCATAGATGCTGTCAGCAGTTACTTGAAGCGACCTGTTAGCATCCTTGGCACAAGAAACGCGATGGAATAAAAAAATTGAACACACGTGAAGCTTCGAGTTCACATTGCTATTGCAATACCATTGGGAATCAGTAGCTGCTAACAAACCCGAAAAAGCCATGACAATGGTGCACATGTGAAATGCCCACGCATATTATCAGTGTATTACGCGTAAATTGGCCACCTTGGCCGGCGGGTCAACAACATGTTGCCTCCCCCGATGACCTTCCTCGAAGAACAAAAGACATCGGATGTATTCGGGAGAAGGCGACTATCCCTTCGCATATGAATAGTATCAGGTGGTGTTCATATTTCCCCCTCCTCTTCATCTTGACTCGGTGGACGGATAATCTTCGATGGACGGTCAGTCACCATGCGATCAAGGGCGAGCCGACTGACAACATCACACGCCGACCGAGCAAACACAGAGAAGGGCACATCGCCGGGTTCCATGACGTTCATATGTTGTTAATTAGTTACATAACACATCATTGGATAAAATGACGTTGTAAGTTACAATTGTTTTGGCCCACGCAATGTTGTTACTTTGTATTTGGAATGTTTTGTCATGTTATCTTAAATATTTTTGCCTGTACAAATGTTCTTATCTCTAAACTCAAACGACCTCGGCGGAACACCCTCGAAAAACATTGTCAGTTTCGAGAATCTAAGAAAACTGATTGAATAAGATCTCCGAAAGCGATAAAACACGAAGAAACCTGCGAGTTGTAATTCAAAAAAGTGCAATGCAAAGTTCAAATATTCGATGAACATACAGTGTTCAGGAAACTATGTTTTCAAGAAAAAAAATTTTTTTTTAACTGATCAGTAATTGACTTCATTCTAAGGAGTTGCTAAGGAGTTGTATGCCTTACATATTCCAAATTGCGCTGGATTTAAGCTGAAGTGTCTAAACATATGTCGACTGGTTGCCTACCAGCAAAGCTATGAACTTGTAGGCATATGATTTGTTGTGGTTATCCTTTTAATCGCGTCTAAGCGAAATCTCAGCGTACCCCCTGGGTGGGTGTTGATGGATCATCAAGCGATGGCAGAATAGCAAAGAGAACCATCCGTCTGACTAACAGATTGGTCAATAAACAAAAAGACAACGGCATTGTCGGTGCTAATCGCACCGTTTCCTCATGTTCCTGTGGATAGGATGCCTAAGGAATCCCTGTTGAAGTGATTGATCTCTCTAAGAGTACGGTATGGGGTTCAATTATCGGAAGGAAACAGTTTCTTTTCTTTCTTGTTCTAATACAAGACCAAGTCAGCTCTGGATTATACTGTATTTTGGTTCGCGAACAAAAGAAAACGAGAAGGGCCCTCTTTTCGATAGAATGAACGTTATTTCAGTCGCCGGGGGAACTGTTATTGTGTGTTCGGCTGGTCATGGACAGTGGCTGTGCAAACCGACGCCCTCAGCCAAAAACGGCTATCGTTGTGGAGACAATGCCCGACGTTCGTTATTATTCATGCTAAACAAAACAAACAGTGATAGCATGATACTGTATTTCATTTTTCTATTTATAGTTCATAGTTATTAAAGTAATACGTGATTCTCATCACGGCCACTCCCTGTATGCAAACAGCTGTACGGCGAGCAGGCCAAGTTATGCAAGAACATTTGTAGGAAACAACCCCCTTCCTCCCAATTACGCATAAATGCATGGTATGATGGGAAACGTCTGATTAATGTATGGTGTTCCTTCCGTGGAACAGATGTGACCCGTTTTCACTTTGTTCCCCTTACATCCAAACGAGGTGATCTAATGTTTCTTCTTTACTTTTTTGGCATTAGGTTAATATTACTTATTTTACTCGATTAAAAATACGCTTGATTTCTTTCATGGTTGTGTCGAGATGCACTAATGCACGAGATATTCTCTTTTCTAGTTCACTGGACCCCGAAAGTAAGTCAAATTAGCATATGTCCGGGAGCGAGCCGCGGGGTGCACAACAGGCAGTCGGATCATTCTCAGATCATGAGAACGGGTTGTTTGTCAACATGCGCGGCGCCTTTGATCTTTCTCTGATCGCCGGAGGGCAAAGGAAGCGAACAGATTGAGTGTTGTGCACCGGCCGAAATCATGCAGCAGATGGAATATTTGAATTTTGATTGATCGCTGGCCATTTCTGTACATTCTTATAATCAGATTCATAGTTATTTCTCTTAGCTAATCTATAAATGAATGCATAGCAAAGAAACGCTTGGAAAAACTAGTCTGTTTATAGAATAACGAAATTCCTCATTGACCCGAGCAACCATTTCACAAGCAGGAAAG
>JACMIJ010000120.1:17809-30993 GCA_014805365.1 Koerneria luziae | reverse complement strand
ATGTACTGGGGATATGGCCAGAAAGGCTGTGGGGCGACGTTGGAATACTGGGGCAACACTTGAGGGGTGAGGAGAGGAGAGAAGTCCGTCATCAGAGGGGCGATCGTTGCTGCGTGCTGAAAATAGAATATTATAACAGTAATGTAGTTGCAACACAGGCATGTTACATTTTCTTTCCCGAGACGCCAAGCATTTTTTCGTGACTAGAGGGATAACAGACTTGTGTAACAGACAGATAACAGATAACAGAGGAATTGTCTAACAATAGAAATATGAGCAGGCAAAGGGCTACCTGTTGCTGAGCCGTCCGTCCCCAGGAGCACCGTACATTGTTACCAGACACGATCTTCCCGTTCATCTCCATGATGGCCCGTGTCGCATCCTCTTTTCTCTCGAAACGGACGAATGCATACCCTGGAACACGAGGAATATGCCAATGCAACGTGAATACAAATTTGATCGACGGATCGAAGGATTACCTTGTGCTTTAAAAATCCGAATTTCATTGATCGTTCCGAATGAAACAAATGCATCTCTGAGATCTTGTTCTGTAGTCGCCGGGTTGATGTTCCCGACGTATACAGACGTATTATCCGCCTTCGTAGAATTGAAAACCTGAATGAAAATGTAAGCTTAGCAAAACATATTTATGATAACACAATACACGATTGATTGTTAATGAGAAGTGTAGACAATTCATATTTCATCAGAAGAGTTAATTTTCTGTGTCGTCTACAAAGAGAATTCAGCCCCACCTGTTCGAAAGTGAGAGTGCTCTTGGCCTCTTCGGTGGGTCGTCTGATCGCCCAATTGGTTCGAATCGCCCGTCGTCCGATCCACTGACCGTTCATTCCCGTCATCGCTTTCTCTGCGTTCTGCAATCTCTCGTTCACTAGTGCAAGTAGAATCTCTTGCTGGGTACAGTGATAAAGCTGTCAATACCACACATATTTAAAAAAACAGTCCTAAGAAGCTAACATACGTGCTTACCTCTTTCACAGGAAATGAAACGAATCCGTAGCCCTTCGATTTTTGTGTTTGCGAATCACGAATTACTTTCGCCTCACTGAAATTAGCCAAATTAAGTATATGCTGAGGGAGTAATGAACATACGAGACTTCGCCGTATGTGGAGAACGCGTCCTTGAGCATCTTGTTGTCGACTTCGGGCGAGAGATCTCCGATGAAGATGTGATGGTGCTCTGAATGAACACGTCGAGAACGTCTTCGCATGGGGAGAGAGGAAGGGGAACGGGTAAAGGAGAAGAAGCCACTTACTGCTGGTATCCACCTTGGGCTCGACCGGCACATTCAACAGACCCGCCTTCACCTCCTAAAAGCATTCGATTATTATTTGCCAGAAACAATGTATCTTAGTGCGAGAAATGAGTGATGTCTCCCCCGCAAATTCTCCTGTCTTCTACTCGATGACAAGCGCAGTCCACTATTTCCATGTCTTTTTCTGCATATACATTGTTGCTCAAACTTGCGCAAGAAAATCATACTGCTTTAATGACGGTGCTGCATTATTCAATATCTTTCTTATGAAATGTTCCAATTTATACATGTTTCGAGAAAGAATAGAGCTCGCTCGCAAGTAGTCTGTCTAGTTGCTCTTCCCCAGCTGTTCCCTGAGAAGTGAATCGTATGAGCGAAGGCGAGACAGTCCTGATGTGTTTGACCATTGTCTGTGTATGTTTAGACTAGAAAACAGTCACTATTCGGGGGGGGGGGGTGTCTCCCATGCTTCGCCACTTTTTGTTATTGATGAGATGGCGGACAGTTCATCTCCATTCATCCCTTGGGGTACACTAGATACGACAGTGTAAAGGGGAGATCACGGAACGCAGTGTGCTAACAACCGCTCATTTAACACCACGAACGAAACATTCGCTCTGTGAAGTAAAGTGCATACTCTCCAAGCATCAGTAGTGCAAACAATGTAAATTATTAGTTTTCTATTAAACAATCTAATGCTGAAGAGTAAGTTGTCCCATAATAGATGAACGTTACATACCGCAGCTCTCTGCAAGGCAGCAAGTGAAACGGTATTTGACCCGACGCCGTTTTGCGGTAGAATGAATATCGGCATACCCTCGAAGGCATTTGCCTGTTGCAATTGCATCTGAAAAGCACTTGTTGCTTTTGTAATCCTGAGCCTGTGTGGAACAAGAGTTCATTAATTGCATGTTATGAAGCAACAACTAGAAACGGCACAGCCTGTCTATCTCTGGGCGCAATGTGCCAACCTCTTCGTGTTGAGATTGGACGGCTTTATGGGGATATTTGCGTCGTGATTGGGTCATTCAACAAGCAAAATGCTATGTGCTTTACCAATGTCTTAGATGGTTGTAAATACGAAAATCAATGGAAAAGGATTGTTATGGATCATGTAACGAGTGAGTAAGTTAACCAAATTTTAAACATTATGTACAAACAAACTCTGCTGAATACTTTCCTCGTTGGAAACTACAGCCCATTACTGGACACAATCGTCATTGTTATTCCTTTCGTAAAGGTTGTATGCCTTCCAGCACAGACTTTCCCACAATGCATCAGTTAATTTAGAACGTACGCTACTGGATGGACCGCAATCCTGTAACTACACTTCTTAGCGCTCTTGCCTGTCTCTGAGATATTTTTCCTTCGTAGAAAATGAAACAACGTTAACAACACGCCAATATCATATGAAAAAAGATGAAAGGATATAACGGGCTTGAATAGTTGGGCAAGAAATATTTTCGTAAACAAAAAAAGCTAAGTTTGCACTTAAGCACTTGTAATAAAGTTAAGATAAAAAAAGGAACCAATAGGTGTGATGTACCCGACACAAAGATGACGCGAGTTTGGCCAGACAGCCTTCTCCGGGAGACCGAACACTCTCTCTTCTCAGTGTGAACACACTGTTTGTCCCCGTCTGTTCCATGCTCGACGAGTGTGTGCGACGTATTATGCGATGAGGTGCCATAATGACCATTCCGCTATTATCGCAATAATAACACGCTTCACCATCTAGCAAGCTGTTTTGTTTCTATTCGGATAAATGGTAAGGCTTTGTTCAGCAGCCACTAGTGTCATGTGTTGTATAATTTAACCAACAGAAAACTTCTCGAATCGTGGATAGCTTGGCCGCGAGTCGGTTTCCGACAAGCCTTCCCCACCTTCCGAACTCCCGCAGCTGTCCACCTCCTTCTCCCACTCATTCATTGGTAATAAGCACGTTCTATCATGCATTTGGCGAAATCCGCAGAGTGCAGAAAAGAAACAAATCTCCTGCCAGGTGGTGCAAATCATATGTCTCCGGCAATATGAACGGTTTCCGAATAAAGTAATGTGTAGCGGAACAAAGGTATGACGCACTTAATCTGCATGAGTTCAACATCAGTTGCCCTAACTGTATGGCTTGGAGTTTAGATTTATGAATCACACAACGTTTGCTCGCATTCCGACTAACTTTATTACGAACTTTGTCGTTACATTTGATTTATTAACACCCCCAGTTGTCAACCGTATATCAGCAAAAGTACTTCGCTGAGATTTGGTTACTCGTTCTGGAAAGTATTAAAATGTACAGCGGAATGTTACTAGTGATAACCTTGCCAATACCAAAACACTACAATTTATTATACTTTACAGAATCGATTTTTTTCATCAATGTCGATGGCATTGAAGCAAATAAGTTTCGAGTTTTTCTTCACGAATGAACGAGTGTGATACCTGTTGCGAGTATTGCATCTGTGGGAGGAAGTTCATGAGTTGATTCTGTGCAGCGGCGGCGGAGAGGAGTGTGACGGGAGTGGAGCAGAGAGAAGACGGAGTCGTCCCGGCGGAGGTCGACGACCCGGCCAGACCACCCAGCTGGGAACTCCCGAGCTGCGTCGCCGCTGCCATCATCTTCTGCAAGAACAAGTATCATCTGAAGAACGAGGAAGAAAACCAATAGCCAAGTTACAAGATAATGCAAATGAGTTCGTGAAACATGTCAGAAGAAACCTTCTTTACTGGTGAAATGCAACGTGGGGAAAAGGCTCCGATCTGCTTCCCCTGATATTGTATTGTTGAATGGTGCAATTTGGGCAACTTTCACTGCATACACGCGTTATGCGAAATGTCTGGCTGTGTGCCATTCAATCCATTCATCCACCATCTACTGGAAAACAACCGGCCACCAACTGCACAACTCGTATAAATCATGTTCCCTTTCAATGTCTCTGACAATATCCCCTTATGGTTTCACACCCGCAACTCTCGCCGTATCACCATTTCCCTATCAAGGTCTGACCTAAATCTCGTCGGCCGCCCATAACAGTAATCAATGATGCACACACGCGCAATCATAATATCAAGAAGACATTTCAAAAACACAATGAAAGTCAGCGAAAGCTGTTGTGGAAGGAGCGAAGGCAACGAGAAAGGGGGCGGGTGCCGGCTGATGAGTGGTATTATTAGTGTGGAAATGGAATGGACGAGGGAAGAACGATCACTGTCTTCATCGTGTATACAACAACTAGATCCAGCCGATAAAACAGCTCAATGCTGATAGAATGAACTGCGAACTGGTTCCGGCTGAACAGAGGAATCAGCGTGTGAATCCGAACACATTAGGACACATCGAACAGTCACTTCGTACAACAAAAACGGACTGAGGACACCAAAGAACTTGCTCGCTCTTCTCATATCCTTAGATCTCTATGCGTACGAAACGATAAAATGTAAGGCCTAAGCGTGACGGGAAAATGATATGGGCAAAAAATATTTCGCGTATGCAATGTTTTGTAAAGAACACGCTGTTGTGGAAACGCGGCGGTCAAGCTCATTTCTAAAAAAAATATTGCAATGTGGATCAAATAAACTAAGATTGAACTATCAAAAGGTCCCCATCGGTTTCCCGAAACTATTTGTGATGCATCTCACTCGTTCGCGATAGCACGTGGTAGCCTTTACAAGGCATTGACCACTAACCAGAAATTGACATAAAATTGATGGCAACAAGAGCCAGATAGCCATTATTCGACTGCCGATTGGGATTGGCAATAAATGACAAGGATGGGAAATCTCGTCCATTGTATTGTTGCCAACGTAGCGTGTTCGACAATATCAGGCCGTATGTGAACGAGTGAAGAGAAGAGGACAAGCAGAACTACGAAAACAACACTGATGACGCCTGAACACTCATTGTCAATGCTCAATGAAGCTTATAACATTGGAGAACCAAATTCTCTGAGAACATGAACACGTTAAGGCAACGGCATTTATGCGCGTCTAGTAATTAGGGAAGCCACTGCGAAAATGAAAAAAAAAGGAAATAGGAATACGAATGCAGAAAGTGATTGCTTGTTATCAGTGAAGCCTCCCTGTCTCCGGTTCAAGCATTGTCTTCCAGTCTTGTCCTTTTCGACTGCCTAATCAGAGAGTGATACGGATCATATGGCTATCCATACAACTATTTCTGGAGCAGCACAAAGCTGACAACGAGTAACCTCTGCTGTTTCGGTCTAGGATTGCACGCAGTTTGACCCTTCCGTCTAGCTCTATCAAGTTTTTGCAATCCGTTGGTAGATATTCCTGGACGAAAAAAAATGAAGAAGAATGGGAAGAGACAATAAATTTTTTTCTGCTACAATTCCGAAGGCGACGACAAACCATTAAATACATGAAACAGGAACGACAGCCTTGAACAACACTTGCAAATATACTCTTGAACAAAGGAAACGTTACGCGAAAGGTGCAGAAGGCAATGTAAGCTTGAACTTAACAGGCTAAATTAGACCTCAGTAAAACTTCCAAGTTCTCCAAGTTAGCCGCTAGTGTCCCAACTTATGCAATGAGAGCAATTTAGGGTAAGCAGAATTTGAGAATACAAGCGGGAGAAAGACAGCGCCTTCCGACGGCGGTGTTTGTCATTGAGGGAGCGCAATCCATCACATATTGGGTAACACAAGAAATCGCTTCTCATGTCACCATTGAAATACTTCTCTTCTACACGAATATTGGTGTGTTTGAAGATACGTTCCTCTTTTCCTTTCTCTCTCTCTCTCTCATTTCGGGTCGAGATAACTGTCAAGATAAAATCAGCCTAATCTATGCACAGCCTCATCTGCTATCAAAAGAGTTCGGGAACGAATAGTCCGCAGCGCCTAGAACTTTTCTCTAGTGTTACGTGTTCACACACACATATACGACGTAAAAGCAAAGCTCTAAAGCCGTAAAGATAATTGCCCTAAACGGTAAACAGAACCAGCAATTTCTACCCAACCGGAAAAAAGTGAAAAGTATGCTAACTGTCACCATTTAGGCTGTCCATTTTCTCTTCTCGCTCAGGGTTTCCTCTCTATTCCAGAATCAAACAGAACAAATATCTATGTTTGTCAGTATGCCAATCCCATTCATCCATGTTGCGAGCAAAAATGGGAAATGAAATCCCTGCTTTATTCATTTCTGTAGAGGCATTGATGGTGCGTGGGCAGCATGATCACAACTCATCTACGGCTGCAAATGCGCTTTGGCTCATGGAAAGCGTACAATGGATTACAAAAAATATAACCGCGAACAAAATTAACCTTCAAAAGATAAGTCCAACAAACCAGTGGTATTTCAAACATTGCGTTTGGTGATGAGAAATTAACAGCAGTTGGATGAAAGCATTACCTTACAGTATGTAGAATTGCAAGACATAGCTAACAAAGAATTGTTCGATAGGTAGCAGATTAAGGACCTTTCTGAACCCTGAAGAAAGTATTCGGCCAGCAATAAGCCAAAGCAGTGGCTCCCAAGAGAAAACAACCAATGCCCGTGTTCTAAATTAACGATTTTTTAATATGCGCCATGTGGGAAGCAGCGACCCATAGATTATAATGGAATGACGAGAAGATGGCTTCGCTTATCTTCAACATGTCATGGCGAAATAAACCGCACTATTTTTCCTTTCTTATGAAGTCTTCTAAGCAATGTACAAACACATACAGAGACATCTAGACAGTGCTAATTTTGAGCTAAGGCGGGTATGTATAAGATAGTCACAGAGTAGTTCGCGAACACCACTTTTGATGCCGCAGTAAATATATATGGTATCTCTATTCCATGAAGAAGAGATATCAATATCAGCTAAACGATCAGGATTTGTATAACTATTCTCACAGGATAGAGCATGAACACCTTAGGTGGGACAGAGCAGCGTAAGTAGTCGTTATCAGTACTTAACAGCAGTTCTATCAGACCAAGTTCAGCTATCCCCCACCCAGCACACCCATTACACTTCTGCGATTGAAAAATGTTTGAAAAGGTCACGACGGTTCTTCAATAGCTATGACCCCTTATCGGAAAAGGACAATAACAGTGGTGTGTATCCCAACACCGAAAAGGCTTCTTCCCCGTAGCTACTCAATGCACCGGAATGTTCAAATTGTAAGGCTCTCACATATAGTACAATTGGACATAGTGAGTTTTTGTTGAAAAGGAGTGTGAAATCGTCATATGAAAAAGTGCGCACAAAGCTAGAATAGAGGGTGATGACGGAGGATGAGGAACGAGGGAAAGGGAAAGCGGATACATCCTGATCATCGCCGATCATTACCATTTGTTTGTTGTATGCCCATGATGTCAATCCTTTCCCTCCTTTAGACCACAATTGCGTTTTGTTTGTTTGCTGCAGTTCATCTCATGTGGTTCATTTTTGCTAAGTGCCAAAAAGATGTTCGGATATGGAGTATTCTGTTGTGAGTACAAAACAGAGCACAGGAAAAGTTCAATTGTCCTTGTAGCTGTGTTTGTCGGAATAAATGGATCTGCGTCCTGTTGTAACAGTGTCCAGAGAAGATCTAACAACACTCATTAACATTGTTATTTAAGAGCTTTCTGTTATAAACTACGCGTTTTAACTCTTCTGTTTGTTGCCGATACCGACCTCACGGCTTGTCCTCCCCGCTGTTCCGAGTGCATCCACTGTCCCCTCGCATTGGCATTTACTATTTGACAGGAGACAAACAGATTCGTAGTGAAGATTACGCTTTTGGGTGTGGTGATATCAACGGAAGCAGCGGCTGTCCCCGATATATGATAAATCACTCTCGTATGGTTATCTACCGAACGTGAAACTTGAGCATGAAACTAGTTCCGTGGCATTCATTTGCAGTTCAAGTAGCAAGTGAAATATTTCAACACAGCACATTCGTAAGCGATTTTGGTAGTGTAATTGCATCGAAACTATTGATCTTTTTGTGATGTTGCGCATTGGGGCCTTTGGTGTACCGAGTGCACTGTCATTGTTTCTTGAGTACCTTGGCCTGCAGGAGGAGGAAGTCGTTCTCGTCCAGGAGCCCCCTGCCGTCGCCGTCTGCGAATCGCTTCAGGATTGCCGGTGAAGGAGACGAACACGCGTCTCTTCGGGTGCACAACGCCTAGTAAGAGGAACGACGCCTGAAGCACATTCGGAGATCAAATCATCCGACCACCCACACAGCGGCGATCAATCAAGAGAAAACAACACAACACTCACAAGTGAAAATTCAACCGAAATCAGAAATGAAGCTGATGTTACGATTCCAAGGAAACAAAGAGATAATGTAAAAATAAACTGAAATGTAACGAAATTCTGGAAAGGGGTCAGATCAGGGGAATGCGGAACATGATGCACTTGTTCGGAACAATAGAAAAAACCGTTCTTTCGCGTTGGTGTATGATACGTGCTATGGGCCATAAAAGTCTCGGTGCAGTGGTCACACTTCACTAGAAACAAATGAAAACGACATCTTTCTTCATTTAGTTCGTTTGTGGTGGGCCGAGAGGATTGTAAGAAATGCTTGTGACTGCAGAGAATTGAAAAACCAATATATGCCATGTAGGCTCTGCTTGAATTGCCATTCGAAATCAGCAGTTACAGTCTCCAAGATTACTGCTTTTGCTACACTTCATCGGTCCCGTCCGCATCCATCCCGAAGATTGTCACTTGCAGCCAATCTTCCGAATGGAAAAGGGGGAAGATCTATTGTGTGAAGTGAAAAGAAACAAAAGAACGGTGGCAAGGCATGCTGTTAAATCAATAAAAGTATAAAGCTGTGAAAGTTAATGAAACACGCAGTTGTAAAGAGAAAAGGAGATAAGGATAACCGCATTGAGCGTACAAATCGCAAGTTGTGAAACATCAGCTATGCAAAAAGAAGAGGATGAGGTACCGACTAGCATCTATTCATGAAGAAAAGGAAATCACGGCCAAATTAGAAATAAAGAAATTGAAGAAAAAGAAATGCGAGATTCGGCGATAACCTACCGATAAGGCATAGACGCGCCATATGCATTCTCTCGAATCTGGCATGGAATGAGTACAGTCTGGGCCTATTTTACTCGACACGCAACGCGTTACGCGACTGAGGTTCAGCGCATTCGTGGAATCATGGAGAGAGTAACCGAGGTGTCACATGCATAATATATGTATGAGTGAAAATAAGTGGGAGGTTGTACTGCTCTCGGCGGTAATAAGGTTATGCGCTGACTACCGGTAAGCACTCCGCTCTGTGTACATGTTATCTGAATCTGAAAGAACACATTTGCGGAAAAGTGATGTACGCTGAATGATTTCATACATGTAGTGGCAATCTCCTACAAAACATTAAAGTTCCTTGTGAATCTTTTGTAGGGCACAGTGCAAGAGATACGGACTCGGTTAGGTGAGTACAAGCATGTGAGAGGAATGGAAGACGGAGCAGGTGGAAGCCGATTTGTGGACGGGGTCCGAAGGAGAAAGCCATCCCATATGCATTCGCAGGTGAATTGCAATTGTCAGCTTCGAACGGCAGTCAATTGGCACGACTTACCTGTTCATTACACTTAACATCACAGTCATACTGACAACATACGGCAGCTCACTGGAATCGTGGAACGGCACAGGTATGCACGTTATGTTCATATAATTGTTATGAATTTCCAACCAGAGATTTCGGTTGCGCTTGATATTTGGAATGGAATGCAAAGAAGGTAATATTGGCAAAGAACGAATATGCCGTGAAGGAAAGTGATTGCCTGTGAGACTGCGAATGACAGAAGGAAGAGGGTGTTCATCGAGATCGGCCTGTCATTCTCGTGTATTATCCCCTCGCCAAACATTTGTTCGATCGGCGGTTATGATAGGATGAGACACAGAAGCAACTCCTGTTCATTACTCGCAGTGACAACAAACACAACAGTAATCATCCAATGGATTAACAAGAAAGCACCGAACTCCTCTCGCTGCGGTTTGAACGAGAGAGATATCAGACTGTCACTTGCGGTGATACCATTGGCAACAATGAAAGGAAAAAAAGAAAATCTGCAGAGCCGGACATCCGATTACTGATAAGCTGATATTGTCCGACCTCGTCGCTTCAGGGTCAAATCTATCAATAATGGCGCAGACATTATGTGTTATAAAAGTCGACGGAGACACGGCAAATGAACGAAGAGAAGAAACTGCTCATGCGAAGTGGAGCACATTGGGAATCCTCGTGGAATGAAGAGGCATGCGAATGGCAGACACAGACAACGCAGAACCACGCATTAGACACCTTTTCGAATACCCAAGGATATCACAAAGGAACTACCCAATCATCCAATTATGTTTACATGTAGAAAATGTTGACTATTCGAGATATAGCTCTTAATAAAGCAGAGAAATTTTTCCATGTACTTGTAGCTGCAACATTACTGTTTCAAGCAGTCACACATAAATCTCGCGAACAAAATCAATGCGCCTGTTTTTGGATACGATTCATAATGAGGGCAGATGTTTTCGCTTTGCTTTCCGTGATATGTTATGCGCGAATTCCGGTACTGCACTCACAACTCCAACGCGTTCGCAGGTCAAATGAAGAGATACAGCTTCTGCTTGTCGAACACATTCCTGACGGTGCAACGTGACCCGAGCAACGAAACAGCTGAGGTGAGGAAAATTGGGGATCAGAATATGGTCGAATGACTGAGCAGAAGAGACATGAGAAATAGACGGACAATGGGAGGAGGGCACGGGAGGAGACATCCGGCGAAGGGAAGAATCGCAGACCGGAATGACACCCAGGGCAAAAACTATGCTACGATGGCATATGTTTCCTCTTCAACAAACACTATTCTACTCTGCTCGCAATACTGTTCTGCCCCCAGAGGCATAACAAGCATATCTCGGGGTGCAAACACGATCATTCGACCCATTCATTCCCATCGATACACAGCCATTTCTAAGGGAATTTTCTGCAACGCTGAGCTAACAAGGCAGCGAGAACAATGTATATGCACGCGCAATCCTCGGAACCGTCAAAAGCTTTCATTCTTCATTCAAATTATATGTCTATGGTACTCGGATATCTACAAAATAGCATTCAAAAATTGCGCCTTAAGAACTAAGGCGTTGTTAATGCAAGTTTTTTATATGTTAAACGAAGAACTAATTACTTAAGAAAGTCATTTTTTCTCAAAAAAACGTCAAGAAATTTGATTGTTTTTTTGCGGCGATGACAAATAATCCGAACGTGCGCATTTGCTCATTACCTTCTCCATCGGACGGCAACACAACGCGCGACCGGAGACGCGAATGTGCGCCAGCGGCTAACACATTTGCTGTCAACAAGAACACGACACACAAACACACACATGCACACACCGGACAACTGAGCACGGTGGCACTCACATGAATGAAGGTGATGACATGACTGGAATCCCCCCATCGGATATATAAACAACCATTGGCTGCCCGATAGCACGAGTAAACAGCCTCCTATACCCAAATCATAACTCAACATGTTTCCTCATTTACCAGCAGTTGGGTTAGAAAATGACTTAAGAAGCAGTAATTTGGCAGCTAGAAGTAAAATGAGGCAGAAAATACGATTAGGACTTGGCGCTGGCGATAAACAATGAAGGTGAGGAGGGATGGCGCAGGTAAATAACATGAATGCCTGACGGAACAACGCCGGGCTGCCAGTGTACCATCTCAACAGATTATGCCTTTTCACTCAATACTCGCTGATAATTATATGCAACTCTTTTGGTAATACGCACCTTAAAAGTAATAATCACACGGGAGGTTTGGTTCTTGTGGCTGTGCTAGAAATGATCCTCCCTCACTTGGATTGAAGAAAAGGCGCAAATGCCAGTCGGAAATCATATCAAGCAAAGAAGACAAAAGGCGATGCCCTAAGCATGTCAGAAACAATGAGCGGAGATATTCAAATGAAGCTTCTACTCCTGAGTCAAATATGTAGTTACAATTTGAAAAAATCGCACTATTTATACTGTTTGTGTATACACTTGTTATCAATATTATGTTGTTTTGATCCTGATATTGTTTCAAGAAAAGCCAACTATAGTGCAACTGTGTTCGAATGCATTGTAGGTCTCGTCTTGCCCAACAAAGGGGGGAGAGCTCTGTTCAAGTGTCGAATTAGTGAGAAGCCGATGGAGATCACCTGATAAGCCTCGAGCCAATTTCCACTCTTCACACTATCGGGCAATTTCTGCGCCTTTTCAACAGTAAAGAGAGTGCATAATATGATACTCATTCAAACAAAGGCATCGAAACTTGCGAAGGCATGTGCATACTCTGGCACACGGCAACCTTTTTTATGACAACGATTGTGACAACCAGGAACAGGAACTCCAATTCAAGCAATAGGTCCAACTACTAATATGAACTCTGAGCAAAAGAACGGGTGAATGTATTGTGAAGAAGGAGGAGAAGAGACATGATTCCCATTTGAATCATCGCATCGTTACGATCACGACGGACGGCGGAATGAAAAGATATTGCCGAGACACTTTATGGAGGCGACGATACCCTCAAGCAGAACAGGCACAAAAAGTATCTGAGGAAGATGGGAGCATATGCGGCGGAATGCAAGAAGAAGCCGAATGGAGGGGCTCAGCAAGACTTCATGCAATTCACTGTAGTTGTGCGACAATGCTATTGTCGCCTTATCCCTTTTCAAGAAGTTACTCACAAACCCAACCATTGAATTGACACTATGGACATGGAGAAACAAAGAAATTGTGCAAGGTTCAAAACTCGAAACAGTCGATAACGGCGGACAAGGCAAGAATTGGATAAGGAAAGGTTGGATCAAGAACCAGAAGGAATGCCAATGGCAGGGATTGGGCGGAGAGGACGATAATGGGGGAGGACAGTGAAGGGACTCGGGGAGGAGGCTGGGAGATGTCTACCTCCTC
>JACMIJ010000120.1:6793-17709 GCA_014805365.1 Koerneria luziae | reverse complement strand
AATAATTGGTTCGATTGTGAACAATTATTGTACATGATTATGAGTGGGAATCGATGGTCCAGTTTCAGTGCAGCTGGATTATTCAACATCATACAATACCCACACTCATCACTACAGCCGCCATTCCTTGGTCGACTAGTGGCCATTGCTGGGAATCTGTTTACGCGACTCTTGTTTAGGTGTTATGTGATACGACTGCTCTACATGCAGCTTTCATCTGCAAATAACTATGCGAGTTTCTCACTGGATTCTTGTACTACCAATCACGGAAAGTATGTGGCATGGATCTGGAGTTCCCTGCTGGTAGCCGCCGTAACATGAAGTGTACCGTGTCCTTCGCAGCGGTTTTATATGTTTGCCATTATGTTGATAGACTGACACCTTGAGCTTATCGACTTCCGGGACTGGAACAGCAAAACAAATGGCAGTTTTTTTCTGTACGTAGCTTTGTTCTTATCTTTATGTTTATATGTATTCCGGTTTTCCCTATATCTGAGTATCTATAGATGTGCGAAATAAACATATTCAGACTCAAAGCGAATGTGTGATGTAGGCAATATCGCCTTACAATATCCTTCGCCGTCTTCCCAACTACAGACACCGGTATCCGCCCCACCCATTGCCGGAATTGTGGCCAGACGCAATTCCTTCTTGCCATTCGACGCTTCAAAATTAGCAATCGAAAACAATTTGTTATATGAGTGAATGGATGAGCGTGTGGATTGGTACGCGGTCAGAAAAGAAAGGAAATGGAAGGAAACTGAAGTAAAGTATATGAGAAGCGAAAGTTTCGACGGTGAGAAGGTGTACATTTAGAAGCAAACGATGTTGAGGAACAGCAAAGGAGGGCCATAAAAATGAGAAAAGGTGAACGTTTCGGGCTAATGAGCAAATGACTAAGGGATCTAAGAGGGATCTAAGAAAAAAAACGTTGATCCTTAGCAAAAGTGGAACGAACAGTATCGTCCGCTAAAATCAATATCAGGAATGAGCCAAAATGCAAATACAATGAAAGGACGTTTGAGAGATGTGTATATCGAGAACCGTCGAAAGAGGAAGAGGAAGAAATCTGGTGTGGAACACAGCTGGAAGACACATTACAGCCGTCGTCAGACCTGTTGATATGTGATCGGGAAATGTGCCGATACATATGCACATCTTGTATCCTTTCTACCAACAGCAGTACTGCACAGTACCTACCGCAGTGTTGCAATGTACTATCTTCCCAACCACTTCTACAAACTCCCTACAGTTCCATGTGTAAGATAAACACATGTATACACCAACAACATGGCAGAATGCGTCAAGTTTCAATGTGTGCAATTGGAAAGGCATATGGTAGACGGCTAATCATCTCCGATGTATTCCCTTTCCTTTGCCCCCTAATTCATTTACCTTTCATTTGCGCGGCTGATGTGGAAAAGCTGACATAGGTGCGAAGAAGAGTAGCAGATGGAGGAAAGGAAGGGGATGTACTGGAACCAGAAAAGAAGAATTGCCAACCTGTGACAAGGAAAATAACACAACTATTGTAACTGTGTTGTTAGCAAATACATATTTTGTGGTTTTTCTTCATGGAAAAAAATAAAGACAGATAAACACCATTCTGAATGGTAACTTGTCCCAAGGTTTATACTACGTGACATAAACGAAACGATCACACGAAGAAAGTGCAATATCCTGACAAAGAAAGTTTTGAGGGCGGGAAAACACTAATTAGAAGAATCAAATAGACGAATAAGCATGGTGGGGTTAAAAGAATGACGCGAGTAAAAATGGAATTTTTTCTACAGAAAACAACAACCTACGGTATCACAATGAAGCCGACGTGACGTTTTAAATGCAAATACCGACCGTAGGTGAGAACCTTGGGATGTATCTCACTTCATGCGGCCCACAGTTGTTATTCGCACAAAGTGAGCACATTATGGAGTCAGTTTTTCGCTTGCAACAAGTAATCTAAGAGAGAGCATGGTCGTACGTGCAACGGAGCACAACGGGGACACCTCTTTCGGCCGTAACCGTTGATTAAAACATCGCATGAATATTGCAGTACTTGCACACGTATGTATTGTGCAAATGCATCATTCGGCACCCGCAATTACCCGCGACAGAGAACAATCGTCTGTCACCCGAAGAAAACCAACAATCTCCGGACGCCTGATGCATGCATACCGTATCCCACGCCTTCTCATCCCACGGCTTGCATAATTCATCTTCGGCGGAGCACCGCAAACCATGTGGTTGAGAATCGAGATCATTTTTTCAACCGTAAGCCATGAAACGTGTAATATTGTGCACTTCCTGATAGAAGTGTGATAGAAGTTCATGTTTTACATGTGACGAAATGATAAAGGGAGACAATTAGAATGTTCTAGAGAAGAGCGGTTTCGTCCAGAAGAGTGGATGGCAGAGATGTTCACCGGCTGGCAATAACCTCTCCCAATTACTCCGAAACGCCTTTTTACGTTTGCTGTCATCTGGACGAAACACAATGAGAAGAACAGAAAGGGAGATGACAACATCCAGGGAAGGAATTCCCCTGAGGATACATCATGGCAATACTTGTTATTGTACAGAATTGGTTTGCAACTTTAAGCAACCAACGTGGTATCAACATTACAACAAATACCGCTATCAAGGCGAAAAGCTGTGGAACAAGCAAAACTTAATTTCTTTGAGAGTTGTTACTGGAGATGTACATAGGTGTATGTAAGTGTTATGGTCACTCGTCATCGCCGCATACTAAATTGTTCGAATAAAGTTATTCTAAGCGAGTCGAAACACGTGCAGTGAAATCACAAATCCGTCCACATTCATATGAGATTATGAGCCGATGGACAACTTAAATAGGATCAAACGAAACGGGGATTGGAAGTGTAGGAAAATAACACGTGATACGTGAAATATCTGATCATGAGATCATGTAACTAATTGCTTTTCGCTCACAACAATTGTGTATGGAAAAGTTTAGTAAGTGATATTGTTTAGAGACATAAGCGAACCTACTTTCGCATTGTATATTGAGGTCTCTACACTGGTACCAGAAACAACGGCAAAAACTTATTCTTACGGTATGAGGTTAACGTGAAAATGAAGTGAACGGACGAATGCACACGACGGGGGAATAATGAGAAGATGAAAAGGGCAAGACGTGTCAGGACACACAATATATATGCAAATGGCTGGCGCATCTTTACCATATTCTGCGGTGGATACTCTCTCATTAACAATTCCTCTCGTGTAGATGAAAACATTCTCATCTAAACAATATGGAAATCTTTGGGGATACAGAATCCGGTTTCTCATGTCACGTCATTCTTGTGTGTGTTTATTAAGTTATATTGTAAGCATTCTAGCACACACAACTCGCTGAATTAACAAAAGCGCTAAGATGAACATTAGTGGGGCAAGAAGGGAGAATCATTAGAACAGAAAAGAGCGGACGGCTAATCGAACGTGTGCCGGTATACGCTCTCCGAAGCAGCAGCACTCGATGAGATGTCGCCCCTTTCCATGGAAAAGGTTCGACGATTGTGATGATAGCAGAACAAAAGTAGGCTGATAGCACACCTGCACTATCCTATCACCCAATCTTCACCCCGATCCCCTTCCCATCTTTCCATTTTCCCCCGCTAAGATTAACCTATTAATTCTACCGACACCAACACGCACTATCAGCTCTCGCTGCTTCTCCAATATTTCTTCTTCCCTAACACCACTCTCCACACAAATTAACCTATTTCAGATTGATCATGTCAAATAGCAGAAAGATGGCAGAATTCCGGTCGAAAGATGGAAACTGAAATAGCTGACGGCAACATGTAATGGAAAGACATAGAGCATAATAATATCCGCGGAAGATGGGAGGGTTACTTCATGTTAAGCCCCTTTCTCGCTTAGAAAATGGCGAAAAAATGAAAAAGGAAATGCGGCCAGTTTCTGCCTTTCGCCCTGAAAGACTTCATGCAAGACAATGAGTTACACTCATTGCTGGCTGTTGCCGATACGAAGGAGAACCAGGAAGAAGGGAAAGAAGAGAGGATCGGATCGGAGTGAGTGCAGGTTGGAGTCAGCCAGTCTCCCCTGCCATCCAATGGAAGAACATCACGGATTAGGCGCAGATTAACATCTTGTAATATTTACGCAAGATTCACAAATTTCGGCATACTCCAGAGAATGGTACGGTTGTTCGTGGGAAAAAGAATAGATGTACTGACACAATGATTGTTCAACCGCCTTTTCAATTTTCTGTAAGACAGCAAGACAAATCTAGTGGAAACATGATAACATTACACGCAATTCGTACGTTTCAGCATTATAGAAAAAGCATTGTTAAATAACAGGATGCTAGGCTAAAGATGTTAATATTCAGAACGCGGGAGGATCGTATTGTTTGGTTGTATACAGGGAAGTCGGTGAATAAGAGAATGGAAACAGGGAGTGAATGGCCATTTGTCTGACTCGTTCGTCTGAACAGCAGTAGCCCCCAGCCAGACCCGGCAGGGCGTATTTTTGTGCACAACCAGCTGGATTTTGTTCGAGGGGCAAAACAACACGCAAGATCATCTGACATTGATCAGCAAATTGGCAGAGTTGATTGGTTCAATTACCCACCCACAACAAAACTGTTCTCAAGAAATCATCATTGTCCATACGTGGCCAAAACTTGAACATTACGTGAATATTTCGTTGCATTACAAAGCAGTGCATAAGCAAGAAAAGTGAAGGCACGTGTACAGTAAAGTAACGCTCTCCTGAAATCAAGGGGGGCAGATAGCCTGCGAGGGGGACACGTGTTGTGTGTAGGCATTTTGTATGTTGCGGGTGCCAAGGGAGGGTGGTGTAAACTGCTGATGGAATGAATGTGTCGGATGGTGATAGTGGTGGTGATCTGGTGGTGCTGGTGTGGTGCTGCCGGTCATCGCTCATCCTTTCATTCTATAGTTTTCCCGCATCTTTTCTTCTTTTCCACTCGTCGACCCACCGCAGTTCAAAGGGAAAGTAAGATATATCGTTTAAGGCATACTTACAAACCTTTCTAAGCCAAACGAAAATATTGAGGCAAAGAGAATGGGGGCTAGAGGGTCAGGAATATTCATCAGATCTGTTGAAACGCGTTGCAGTTGTGTGACAACAATTAGTGTGTGATGGCCTGAGGGGCAACACTCACAGGGATATAAAAACGCGTAATGGCGTGTGCGGCAGCGTAAATCACACAATGCCACCCAACAATGTCATTTTTTTCGTATCATCAATTCCACGAATATTACTCGTTCAGAACAGCAGAAACAATGAAAAACTGCAAAAAAGTCAGAGTGGACAGACAGTAATCGAACAAATTACCAATGAGATCAGTGGCTGGTTGATCATCTTTTCAGCGGTTTCGTCAATTATCAAATTTGTTGCCCATGTTACGGCAGAAAAAGAGGTAGAACGTTAAGATTACACAACCGGTGTTGTATCAGTTCATCCTAAACATACGACGGCCATCGTTCTTCACACAGGGAAGACCGGGAACAACGAAGAATGAACTGGGTATTGCTTTTTCACAGATTTGGTCCTGATGTTAATTTTGTGTATTAACTATGGAAACAACCATCGAAGAGTCTATTCGCTCTACAAAACTTTAAAAAGTATGTTTATGTAAACATTAATTTTAGGCCCAAGTTTCGCTTTTCGGAGTCCTTGTAGAAAAGGTTATCTGAATGAAAAGAGAACACAGAAATAATGGAAAGAATACACTTAAGAGATCTAAGCCTAACGCAGAGCTCAGGGATCCTGAGTTGGTTTTGTTGGTAGGCCATTTGCTAGCTCGGTAACTCAACTCTCGAGCATTTTAAGAACAAGGGCTCTATTCTGCTAGACGCTGTAAAGAGGTCAAGGGTCAACACTGAGCTCTGCAGGTGAGAAATGAGAACAACAGAAGTCCACGTCGGGTTGGCTTATCAAAGAACGTTTTCTTTTGCCTAATACATTGGATGCAGCTAATTCGACGGTTGATTTGTGTGTAGACAAATTTTATTGTGGGTTTTCTCGAAGAACGTTTTAGAGAGAAGTAAATAAAAAATTACCCTACGAAAATGGTCGAACACAGCGATGTGAGCTGAATCAATCAGAACCCGGAAGAACAAGTGTCAAGAGGAAACATGATCAGCACCGTGGCGAAGGCGCTGTTGTACTCCTTCCAAAACGAATGACCTACATATAGATATTTTCATTCTTACCAATCACCGATGAATAATGTTATTTTTTGGTATAGATTCAGCATTTAGGCATTGTTTGCAAAGTACCAAATTATTGTGCTTGACAAGTACTCAGCATAGATCAAGGAAAGTATCATCATCGATGTGAGGTAGAGTCCACGTTAAGCAATTTATTTGGTAGCATTTACTATAAACCAAGGTACGACAAAACAAGCACCTCTCAAACCACAGCCTGTAGAATACAAAACATATATCTCCCTCTATTTCAGACATAACAAGTAGTAACTAAGCTGGTCGATATCGCCACATAAGAAAGTAACGGAGATGATTTCAATATTGACAGTAATGCTACTGATTACTGTGATCAGGTTTATTCTTTCCAAACTTCCCTTGGAAGAGCGCGTGTTATGATGTGGTTACTCATGCGAATCACTGTTTCTTCTCTCATCGTTTCGTGTTTCTGCCATTTTTCTTCTAAATTATTGCTGCGTCGCAATGAAAAGTGCAATTATATGAGTGGATCGAGAAGTGATGATGAAAGAAGGGAACAATGCCGACCTATGACGTCGGTTCGCAGATCATGCCATTAGCACATTCATCCATCGTCTGTTCTTGGTCAACTCTCCCCGTGTTCCACTCATTAACATGCGCCATGCTTTCATGTTCTTGTACACCCTTTGCGAAAATGAGAGTTTCCTCTGCCTATTTGAAACGTATTAAGTTGGAAAATAGCGTAGATGTCTTCATCCGGAACGTATTCTCAATCGTTGGCAGATCTCTCCACTAGTGCACACATGCGGCCACAAGGCAATCTATTTTCACATTTTCTAAGTTTTATAAACAATAAACAACTGCATCTTACTGTTATGCGGGTGGATGTGCACTAAAACCAGTAAATATTTTCTCGCCGTCTTTCATTCCACGTCAGTTGTTCGTTTGGTAGCAGCCCTTTGCTAGGCGTTGACATATTTCTTGCTGAGCCCACTTCTTGTAGTTCGTACTAGTAATCTTGCAGTAGTTGTAAGTAATTTTGGAGGAATTCGATCAGAACGAAAAGGAATGATTTTTAGAGATTCAAAAGTATTTTGAATATTGTAAGTATTTTTGAATAGCTGCCAACTTCCGCCCGTTGTGTCCTTTCATGATATCGTTTAAACGAAAAGGTTGCCAACGAAAAAAGAAGACCAAAGCAATGCAGCATCTAGGCAGCTTTTGCGTAGAAAATACGATTAGTAGAAAAGGCGCTAAGTCACGAGAAGAACAATTTATGTGTGGAGAGGGCATAATACCTGAACACATTAGATTGGACACTGCGAAACTGAATTGTTCTCTTTATCACAACCAACTGCTGAACTAAACCTTGTATAATAAAATGCTCTTGAACTTTTGCTTTTGTCAGAATAACAAAGAACTACATAAACACACGGCAAGACTCTTAATTTTGCATCTTACCAGGTCCAAAATGCCCTACAGGTTATGTTGCTCGTTTCTATTAGGAATGTACAGCTCGCAGGCACAACGTTCCTTCCCATAAGGAGACCCTCCTCGTCCACCAAATCCCATCATTGCCTCCGGATAGATCTCAAGTGCAATTATCACTTTACTATCATTGCAAAATTCTTCGTTTCTAACGCGTCTGGCCAATCTGACCTTTCAAACTTATTGTGGATTTGAATATTGAGCAAAAAGGTATGAGGCAACATGACCTCAATACTCGACAACCCCTAGGAACATCCTTAGACGGCTTACTTGAGCAGACAAGTTTGATTGCAATCACGCATAGGTCTGAACCTGAATAATCACATCGCAGTTTCCAAAGTAACTTCGACTTGCCCCATTAGCCTTCAACGTTTCGCAAGCAAAAGATTATCAACATGCCGCTGGCTAAACACACTTAAGGAATCAGAGGAGAAGTTGTAACCTTTCAGGGATTGCATAGGTGTACTCGAGTAACCCGATATCTATGGATCTGCTTCAATTGTCTTTGTGCATCTCAATTGAGATGACGTGAATGTTTTCGAGCTGCTTTTATGGCAGCATGCATATAAAGTAGTGTCACTTTAGACTAAATATAATACCGTTAAATGAAATGTAGAATGCGATTAGTGACGTTGTTTACATTCAGGTGTAGCGTAGTGGTATGGTTTTGTGTATGGAGAGTTCAAAAACAAATTGACATGTTTCATCGCGGGAGGGACTGATGCAGTGCGAGCACAGAGACAGAAAGACAGCGACTTATTTTGGTCTCCCTGCGCAAAGGGCAGCCAAGGATGCTTAGCTTCTCTGGAATGAATCGCCCCTTCTTCCCCGTATCTTATTCGGAACCTCTTCGCTGCTTCTTATTGTCCCCCTAACAGCGATTTCGTTTTCAATTAATGAATGAAGT
Organism: Koerneria luziae; assembly: GCA_014805365.1. NCBI lineage: Eukaryota > Metazoa > Nematoda > Chromadorea > Rhabditida > Neodiplogasteridae > Koerneria > Koerneria luziae. The sequence goes on along the minus strand of JACMIJ010000120.1, from coordinate 9,117 downwards.
ATCGTCGTCCCCCTCGTCCTCTACATATTTGCGTGTGTTGTGTGCGAGTCGGACGGTTTCCTTCATTACTTCCAATCACAGCCGGGTCGGATATTGGATATTGCCAGCCCAAAATACACTCACGTTTCGGGTTGATAGTGCCCTTTGGTCAACTGCTTTCTCTTTTGAGTCTACTCTTATAGGCAACGCGCTAGCACACAGTAATCTGCAGCCCTCCAACATTTGTGCTAAGCGTTCCCCAGGCTATAGATAGCATTACGAAAGACCTTTCACCGTTGGCGGGCATCTATCTCTCAAAGGTCGCTGAAAAGACGTTCGGATCACTTGCAGTGAATTTGCGTGCAAGTGTCATAATAGGATTACATTGCTCATATCCGCTGTGAAGAGTTTCTCGGAGAGGACGGATGTCCCCTCTCCAACTTGTTCTCCAGTTGTGGCTACACCATGTTCCAGTAACCTTCCACCTTCTCGTATTTCACCTTCTTTCCTCTCTCTTAGTCATATTCGGTGCTTGTTGCATATGCAGCCTTCTCACGCATTGTTCGCCTCTTCTGTTGGTACATAGGTGATCAGGGGATGCTCACTTTCCCTTCTTCTCTTATTCCCTTCTCATGCCACCCTCACAGAGATAGTTCGCCTTCTATGCGTAGGTTGCATGCGAAAAGCATTTCACATTAGCAATTGATACTATGGCCCGCCACATAGGATTGTATGCACAAGATCGTGGTCTCTTGAACAGTAGAGCGCTGGAAAGGAATATATTCCACGAGAACAATTACCATATAAAAAATGTTTTGCTTCTTCATGCGAATTTGATTACGGTACGCTCAGCACAAAGCCAATAATCCATGCCTGCCATCTTTAGAAAGTGTCGTGCATGAAACCAACGTTTCTATTTGCCTATGCTCTAAGAGCAAAATATCGATGCCCTGCTAACCTTTTGACTGTTAATCTCATTTCAGAAGCATGTGTTTCCGAGACACATATAATTTCTTGCTGTTTCGTAGTCCGAAAAGATCATTCTATTCCTGATAAGTATGTGAAATCCGAGTCCCGGCTCAGCTTCGGAAGACGTGTTTTCGCACGAACACCTTCCAACCCCGCGAGATCCAACTCGGCTTGTTTTCTGAGTCTGCCAGTCTGTCATCAAAAAACGCCAGCAATGTCTTTATCGCCTGCAAATAATAAGCGGCCTTTTCTGATGGAAAACATTTACCAGAACTAGTATAAAGTAATGGGTGTCTGAAGTAACGATTATTGTACTGGAGGAGTAGCATAGAAGAAGGAGGTGGGAGACAGCTGGAACATATTTCCTTTCACGTCGTCATTTCGCGCGTCATCACTTGTATGGCTTACTTGTATATGAATGGAGAGTACTTCTTTTTCCTCCCTTCTCCATCTTTTTTTCTTTATTTTTTCTTTCACATCTTCTTTTCCCCGTTGTTCCTAAAAACCTTTTCTGTTCTCCTCATCAGCGTTGGCTAATAGAGTGCAGGTATATACTTAAGTTTATGACTCGAAGAGGGAGAAATTTTTGCATGTACTCCACTGCCCTCTCGTTCTTCTTTTCAAATATAACATACGCTTCTAATTTTCTTACATCTTGTTATAAGAAACACAGTAACTACATCTGCCCATGATTCCCTTTAGCTATCGTTGTAAATGTATATTACCATTTGATCTTTTCACATTACTGTTCATGCTGAACATAATACCCATAGGAAACATTTCCAGCCAGAACAAAAACCATTTACTATCAACTTTTCTTTACTCTTATTGTTAGCTTACGCAAGTGGGTAGTGTCGTTTTTGAAGCTTCAAAACACGAAACCAATTCGTTAGCTAAATATTTTAACTAAACATTTCAGTCAGCCGTAAGCCTTTTTCTCCTCTCCTATGATTCAGAGTTGTGCTGCCCGGCTACAAATGTTGTTGTTTTTCGGGCATTCGCGGTATGAATGGACACGTTTTATGGATGCAAATTGGTGCTCTTATATGCGAAGGCGGGTGGAGGAACGAGGGCCAACACACTCCTGTTGTGTTCCGCGCGGCCCTCGATTCCACATTCCGACGTCCCACAAAAGTCCTCCACTGAAAGGATTATGCGCCTGACGATGGACGAAGCTTGACGAATAAGATATACTTCACAATGGACCGTGGATGTTGTGTTTGGACGTCGAACATAATCAGCAGCCAACAACTTGTATATGCATATGCTAAATGGAATTAGCTGCATCATAAAATTGCTACATTATTAGTTATTTTCAAACACATGTAAAATGTAGTGCAAAAGGAAATGCACGCACTGCAGCGAATTCAAAGCAA
>JACMIJ010000119.1:10884-31016 GCA_014805365.1 Koerneria luziae | reverse complement strand
CTTTGCATTCATATTCATTTGAGTAAGCTCTGTTCTGGAAATTTCAACCTTTTTGGCTCAGCGGACGCTTTCAAAAATAACTACTGCTATGTATGCATATTTATGCAAAGCAAAAAGACATTTCAAGGTACCATTCTCGCCTATCAATGACCCCCAAAACATTTCACCGGTCCAATGTTCTTCATTTGAATACACAATAATTTGAAACGAAAACAAGGGAATGTGACCGGAAACTCTCTTTCCTCCTCAGTGCATGCCCAGTGGCAAAAAGTCCTTGCTGGCACAAAACTTGATAATAAAGATAATATTACACAAATACATAAAATGCACGTATCGCCAGAGAGGGAAACGTGTTCCCGACAGAAGAGAAGACAAGTGTCTGGCTGCCTGCCACTGGATACCTGCACACAAATAGCTTGGCGATGGACATCCAGAAGTTGTTCCTGAGCATGCACTGTAACGTGTCTCCTCATCAAACAAGGCCCGAAGATAAGGGCGAGATTCGATGGACCCATCTTGTTCACGGGTTCCTGAAGGGCATGTGTATAAGAGTAGAAGTGAGGAACTGGCTAATTAGAGAATCAAACGATGACAACCAATATCACGGCTGACGGATAAACAATTATGGGGTAATACCATGAATACTGTGAATTTCGAATCTCTCTACAGCATGCCTACAGTAACCATCCTGTTTCCAACCCGAGCCTATTGGAATGCTATTGGAATGATAAACAACTACTGTATATGGTGATACGGTAGATGCTTAATAAGTTATGCATCACGAATAAAAAACATCTTACAATTAGTTCTTATTTTATGGGTATATGATATACATTATAGGTCACGCATAATGTAGTGAATAAAAAAGAGCATACCTGATCAGCGACACGTGCAAGATGGTAGATGAGTCGGTCGAGCACACACTTGTTGTTCTTCGGGAGAAGTTCAATCATAACAGAAAGACATCGCATTCTCTCCGATACTTCTTCCACTTCTGCAAAGTATTACTATACATTCAAAGCAAAAGTAGCGAAATGCAATCTGGAAAAGGCTTACCTGACACATTGAGGAAATTTTCATACAAGTCGAATGTGATGAGTGGCTCGGGTAGTTCGCGAAAGAAGGATTTGATGAGAGTTGTGAGCACGTGGACGGGGACATCTTCCAAGGAGACACTATCGGATGAGACAGCGTTGTCAATCAGACAGCGGATGCGACGCACTTGTGGCACGGCTCCCGACTTCCTATCATACATTTCATAACATCAAACAGTGGTGTTCATCATTGCATTCTGACTCGGTGCTTCGCAGTCCTATCGTTTTCGGTGAAACAGTCCAACACGTAGCCCCCGTTTACTGTGTGAATGTTACCGGCTTTTATCAGCTATTTGTCTGTCGCCATAAACAAAAAGCCGGCTACAGTCCTACCGTTTTTTGTACGACTGTTGCCCGTAACAACAGTCCAAAACAGTCCGACACGTAAATGACCGAAAACGGTAGGATTGCGAAGCACCGAGGAGTTTCAACACGCTTGTCCGTACATTCAAACTCCAATTTAGATTTTGAAAATGAAACCTGTAGATGCCTTCGACAAAAAGTGCTCTCATCTCCACTGCCATGAACAGTTTGGAGAGAATAAATGGTACTCCCGAATCGTCTTCTGGTAGTGAAGAAAGCGATGCACCGAAGAATCGACCAGCTGCCTAAGCAAATAAATTGCTCAACTTTTGTATACTGCTTGAGGCAATATTCAATTCAATCACCGTCAAAGTTATTCTTATTGTTAGGAACAAAAACTTAGGTTTCACAGTTTTTGCTTCCTTCTACAGTACCTCATTTGCATTACAACTATACAGCCTTTGTCGCAATAATAAAAGAATGTGTAAATTTGCGACTGGCGGAAGTTGCACTCTCTCAACCCAAGTTAACTAGTCCTTGTTCTTAATCTCTTGTTAGGCATAGAATCTTAAAACTGGTGTAGGTTTTGCTCAATGAATGCTGTTAAGGCCACATCTAGCCATCCCTGGCCAACATTCACACTGAAAACACATCTGCAGGTTCGGTAGAACAGGAAGAGTCGTTCACCTGTGGAGTATTTGCCATGAAGCATGCCTGTGTCACTTGTGAATGACACTTCTTGTGGGTGGAGATGCGGCATCCACTGCATATATAAATACGCTCCGCGTGCCACATGAACTGGTCACAACATTCACAGTATGTCGGAACATGCACAACATCCGACCGGAAACGATGTCCATTGTGCACCTGAAGCAGAATGATGACACACCGAACACCGTCCGACCTAGCGAACTGAACAGACAGGCACATCCAACACATACACCGCTACTGTGTGACAGCCCATTGAAAGAAGAGTGTAGAGAAGCATGGAAAGAGTTAGTAGAACAAAAGGAGGGAATGTCACACAGTGGCCTCTGATACAAACACAACTCATATCTATCTACGGTGTTAACTGTCTTCTCAGACTCACCACTACGTCGGACTTTCGTCGCTTCTTACGGACACTCTGAAGGGGAATGAGGGAGAAGAACGGATTCAAACCTGGATCAAACCAGTTCTCTGCTTCGATCCTTTCTTTTTCTGATGTTGCATAAACTCATTCAAGAACCCGCGAAACGCATTCACTCCAAGCGTAGTTGGAAACGACACCTTTTCCTCTTTGCACACCTGTACAAAGCACATTACGGTAGCCTCAGATCAGATTACGGTAGCCTCAGACCTTTATATGGATGTATTAACGTTTGGTTTTTTTTCTTATTAATGGCATAAAAATGCTACTAAAAATTTGTGTGACCATTATTTCCCGAAACGCTGCGATAGTGAAATCAATTTCCGGGACGAAGAGGGCAACATACTTTTGTTAGTAAGCCTTCAAACGTGTTGATGAGATCACGATACTTCAGCACAGCTCGATCTTCCTGAAATAGATGTCATCATGGTGTCTTTGCGTCTAAAATGTGTGTCTTCGATTGTCACATCACCAAAAAAGATACGGTACTTCTTACAGGAGGGCAGGAATGCGCAGAGCGGTGTGCTGCTTTTACAGGCGATTGCAGTCATTATTGCATATTTGAGACCAACAAAAACTGCACCGTATTTCAACATGATGTTGTTATGGCATTTGTTGTAGATATGAGCTCGGAGAGCAAAAATATAGCCGTAAACGTTTTTGACCAAATTATCGGTGCACTTAGTGTCGTTCAGATGTTAAAGAAGGTGTAAACTCACTTTTTAAAGTACTATGTCCCCGTTAACCATAGCTTGGTCAAGGTGTGGTTGACACTTCTGTAGCTGGATTAGTGTCATAAATGTCAATTGAGTGTTTTGGGAGGCTTGAAAGACAGAAAATCGTCAAAAAATAGCATGTAGCTATGCCCTCTTTATTCTTGTTTCACTGCAAACATAAGACTCGGGCATAGTAAGAAAAAAGTGCGTTCACTCCTTCTTTAAGAATATAATATTATTCTCTCCTGCCGCTCTACCGGTCCCTTTTCTACAAGGCCATGTAATTGCGATCACTCCAACCGCGCACGCGACCGCAATGCCGGGGGGGGTGAGGAGAGTTAATCAATAATGTCAGTGCATGTGTTATTTTATGTATCTGTACGTTTTATGCTTCTAAGTGGCCTTACATGATCACTCTTATAGGAAGGAGCATGTTGTGTATCACCTTCCACCTTTTTGGAGGAAATAACACAACAATATCCCCTTTAAAGGTGCTTCTTGTACTTGCTCTGTTTAAACGTTTGTTAATCTCGCATCTTGCTGCTGTTTCCGAATGAATGAATTTTTGTCTGTGGGACAATCCCGAATGGTATCCGATGGTCTCTCGCAAATTAAAAATCGGCACAATATCGAATAATTGCAATCATAGGTCCCAATATCATGGCAAGTTATCGGCAAAATATCAAGACGTTAACTGCGACGCACGAATTTTGATATTGTCGATATTTTTAGTTTGCTAATTGGCAGAACTGTACGCCCAATGTCCCGTGTCCTAGTAGTGTCCTGGTAGTTCCTATTAAATTGCGCAATTAAGGAGTTCCTCCTTTAAAAAAGGAAGAGTTATGCAAATATGCAAATTTCAGACCGACGGAAGCAACAACTAATATCGAAATCACACAACCCGAGGGTCCATGTTGCCGTGCTGTAACCTAAATTTGCTGTTCGACCAAAAGGTCAGTTTTACTTTGATCGAAATGTGATCATGTAAAACAATTGAGACAGTGCGCCTTCAGTCTGCCTCAGAGTTTCTTGTTTTCTTATGATGTAATAATTTGTGAATATTCAGTATGAACACTGAATAAAGTAATAGAGATGCCGTTTTGATACAAATTCGACACCCATTCGTAACTGCATGCCTAAAAGTGGGCAATTTTGGAAAACGTTTTATCAGCGTTTTTGCGTATTCTTTTGCGTATCAGCGTATTCATATGGTCCCGACAATAAGCGTAGTAACGTTCAAGGCGCTCTTCCTTGCCTTTATTGTTAGTTCGGCGAGATATTCCGCTTGTGCTTACTAAGTACTGGTTATTATTATTAAACTCACACCGCTGTGTTTTACAAAGAAATGATACGCTAGTTGCGCAGTATTTCATTCAATCTTAGTAGCATTGGTGTCATTCCGTCATCCGTACAAAGTTACATGCTGTGGGAAAAGTAATTGACTGTTGGTTGCATTTTTGGTTTGCCAATTCGACACCATTTACCCCTCCCCCCTCTTCACACCTCTAACAAGTCATTCGAAGCGGCGTACAAAAAATGGGATATTTTGTTTAAAGAACACAGTTGCATTAGAAAACATCATGTGACAGTTACCGTACCTCTTTACTAATGAGGTATACAGCCACTTATTGTTTACATCCCATTTCACTTTAACGAACCGAGCAACATTGTGATAAACTTTAAAGTTTGTTTTTATGCACTATTGTTTTTCACTTACATCAAGAACAGCTTCGTATCCGATTAATTCCATGTGGAATTGACGGAGGGCCTTCTTGAAGACGGCATCCATGACGGTGTCCCTTTTTCTTTTATTATTTTCCAATTCGGCCTGCTTTTTGAATATGAACACACTGAGTTGTCGTAGATCATCGGTTGTTCCGACGATTTGATTGGCAGGATCAATCTGAGAAGTGATTGGGAATGGATATACCTGTTGCTTGGTATTAGTGAGATTGAATGTCTTGATGCCCATTGGAAGTGGCGAAGCGGGTGAACTGGATTGTCGACTCTTCGAGCGAACACTGATCGAGATCGCTTCATTCACTTATCATACCTGATATCCCACGGCTTTTTCGGCGCATTTGGCTCGGTTGGCGATCGAAGAGGAGACACGGAGACACATGGAATGGACGATGCGAAAGTGACACACTCCTTGTGGAACGACAATTTACAATCTAAATGATACACATGGCTCAGACCAACAATACCAATTGATATACACACAAAATAGCACAGACAGAAATATGCCTATCGCATGTGGCTAATTGTAAGGAATAGAACTGACGAGAACACTTGTGTGTCTGCACCAGGAGACCAGCCAACTGATTGTGGCAGATGGCGCACGGTTCCTGTCGATGCAAGCGTGACATCTTCAACGAGTGTCCCTTCCGTATTCCACTCGTCTCCGGTTCATCTTTCAATTCCTCGTCTTCCAATTGTGCGCTGTCGCTTCGTCTTCCGAACAGCGCCTTCAGATTCTTCTTGGCCTTGACGAATCCCATTTTGCTGCCACTCTTTTTCTTCGCACTCTAGGCAGAAGATTGGTTCAATACTAGTTGTACCTGTATATCTGCTATTCGTCCATCATTTCGAGCGATCTGATCACTTTCTGTGCTCACAGCACGACGTAGCATTTTTAGCTGTAAATGAGGTATGTTATTGATGGTACCTTAGATGTGGAGGCAATAGGTGCGAGGGACTGCCGTCGATGCACTTCCGGTGTGTCCCTGCAATCGCTGGAGAGGACAGTAGAACTTACTCGATCAGCTTGAGCTTCGTATCCTCCAGAATGAACGTCGCATCACAATCGATACTGTCCCTGTTTATTTTGTATGTAACACTCTATTTTTAGATAATTGGAAGTTAGTTCTACAAAATTGCATGCAATTTCTGCCGTTTTGTTATTGTTATATGAAATATTACGAGAGGAAATGTGAACCCACAAAGAATCTTCATCCTCAAACAGATCCTGTGTGGATCCGGAATCGGAATCAGAAGAAGCGAATGCATCCAGGGAACTGCAAAGGAATGGGGACAGGGTTGCATTAGTCGGTTACAGAAATATACATGTTACTGTTATGAAGCAGCGGTAAACTCAAAATTCGACATACCTGGGATCCCCTAAATTGAATGTTGGAAGTTGGAATGTATGAACTTTGCTGACTTTAAAAGTCGGAAGAGGTTTGAGCTTATTGCCAGTTAGCTCAGCCAGCCTGAAGATTGATGCTTTTGTGTTGTTTACCTGGCCCGCGCTTGCTGCCCTCTGTATGCTGCCTGGAGGGCGAGGACGCTTTCCTTGAGGAGCTGGAACTGTTTCTGTTCCCGATATCGTCTCCAATGCGTTTGGATGACGAGAGCGGCTTCGGTTTCCAATCGAAGTCGGTTCCTCACGGCGATTCCTCGCGTCATCGCCTGCGGCATTCTTGTCTCATTATTATCATACCTGTACTCGGATGACTCCATTTCTCAGCCGCAGATACTTCTTCCTTGCGATTTTTGCCCGGAACCATCTCTGTAGAGTGTCGATATGTGACATGATAGTGCGGTGCAGTTCGTCGTCGAGGATAAGTTTTTCCGCGTCCCGCATAAATATCTGCCGAGGAGCTGTAAACGCGAGGTGCATTTATACCTTTGTTGTCCCGTATTGTATATTAGAGGTCTCTATGAGTGGGTGTTCCCGAATGAAGTCTTTCATGTCATCTGTCGTACTCTCCCGTCCCTTTGGGAGTAGTATACGGTATTGTTTAACGAAGGCCTTAATGGCTGTATTCGCCGTGTTCACGGCATACCGAGTATTCGATACGCACAGAATATCCAGCCCTGCGAATGCGCACCGTCTCCAACATGCCGGTGTACCGTAGTTGTCGCAAGATGATCTTGTCGTCAAAGAGATTGGCAACCTGGCACGTCACTCTCATCATATACACGTACTTTTTCGTTGTTGGATTTGATACACCGAATGAAGAATGGTGTGGCATGTCCAAGAGTGGTCATCAGTCGTCCAAGGGAGTACTCGAACTGTTTTGATACCGAATTCGGCTTCTTCGACGGTCTCTTCGTGCCAACCATGTCTTTCAAAATCTATAAGTATGCTTTTGTTTAGATACTTTATATATACGTGCACCTTGAGGCAATTCAACGTATTCGAGCGATCTTCCTTTTTCGATTTACTTGGTGACTTTCTGGCTTGGTTGACGATAGTTTCAAACATGGAAGTATCACAGAAGTCAGGAATGGAGAGCCGGAGGTCTCCCCGGAGGAAGGCCGATAGCTGTGAATCAGATCCTCTTCGAACATGTGCTGGTCTGTCGGTTTGAACCGAAAGATGCCCTGCGGACTCTAGAAGGGGGATAATTTGTGTTGTGTGTGATACCACTCCTTTCGATCCGTCTGCCTGCTTGTTTGAATGCGAACATTGCTCGAAATGTGGCGCGGATGAGATTCCATCTGAGTGTGTGTATGTTGTCCTATGACCGTACCGATAGACGGCAACCGGATCACTCGCCAATAGTTCCCTCACCATCGACCATTTGCTGTTCTTCAAACATGTCAACACGTCTTGTCGCATCAGGTCCTTATTTTTCTCTCGAAATCCCTATATATATGAAGCACATGGTGTCAGTTGCAAACTTACGGATATTTGATATTTCACTTTGCCTGCATAATGAGCGACGATGAATGCTTGTTCTCTCTTTTGCGGCGCCTCGTAGTATTCATGATTCTGTGTGGGAGATGTGCAATTTGAACTGTCTTACTTTAAGGAATTGGTTGAGCTTATCGAGCATAGATTGATCTGTACCGTTGTTGATTTGACTTTCTTCATCGATGAGACGCAGAATACCATATGGTTTGCTCTGAACAAAGAGGTATATGCTTGTCTGCTTGTTTTTACCTGGAAGAGTTGGACACATTCGGTGTTGTCGGTGTATTCGATGTTTGTCCATGTGATGCCTTCTTTGAGGTATTCTTCCTGCATTGTACGGTAATGGAAGAAGATCAATGAGTCACCTGCTCGAATTGGAAAATATGCTGGTTGAAGTATGCTTGAAGATGTTCATTAGCATAATTGATACACAACTGTTCGAATGAGTTGAATTGTGAGCCAACGTCTTCGAAGCCAAAGATATCGAGGATTCCTGAGATGAGGTTCTTGGCCAAGCATCACTTACCGATATAGTATCCTTTGCTCCCAGAGACCGTCTCGTTCTTCATCAGAGCCTGGTTTATGCGAAGGACGATCCAATGGAAAAGTGCATTGTATAGACACTTGGCCATTGCATCTCGAGTATTAGTTGCCTGCGAAATGCAGTGAAATGACAATCTTACCTCGGATACGCTATACCGAGTAATGACGGTATCGTTCTTCAGCACAGTTTTCCTCATAGTGAGCGACTAAACAATCATAGTGACAGCAATGTTCATCTCACTTGGAGGAGATGGTCAGCTCGGATGTCGAGATGCCGCGCAACCATGTCAACGACCTCTTCATTCTCGATGTACGCGTTCTCATCAGAATGGTACCCTGGCCTCTGAACAGGAATGTGATTTGCATGTCACCTGCCTTGATATAGTTGATGTTTCCCAGCAAAAGAACAGCGGATATAATGGAGAAGATGCGTGTTTGCGTCTCAGGTCCGAAGCCAACTGCTTGCATGGAATGCCGTAGCCGGTCGAACTCGTACTTCTCGTTTACCCCTTCCGGTGCTTTGTATTCGTTCTGAATATAAGCATGGGATGCGAAATAAGCGTGCATGCAGCAAGCAGTTCAAGCAGAAAGTAGAGAGGAGCAAAAGAAACTGTCCACATGCACTGCAAATCATAACATACTGGCTTTGTGAGTGCTTTCTTGCTCGTTACTCCATTTCCGAGGTTTTCTTTTCGATGCTATAAATTTCTCTCACAACAAAACAATGTTCACAAAGAAATAAAAATAAACCAAGGAGTGCAAGGCCGGTAATTGCAGGAAAAATACACACCTGATTGAGATAATTATAATCATCAGGGGACAGTAGTTGTAGTGTCTTTCTATCGTTGTCATTAGCTCCCTCCAGCAGATAGTAGAATACGTGATAGTTCCTGAGCCGTCAATATTTGAACACACTCACCTTTCACCCACAGCCTGTGATATTATCCTGGACTTTTCCAAGAGGTATATTTCTACATTTGCCCTGAAAACAATATTTACATGATGTGAGTGAAAGCGGCGGCTTACCCGGATACCATTCCATTTTCTCTATAATTAACCCGAATGAATTTGCCGAACCGCGAGCTGTTATTGTTCTGTACAGTGACAGCATTGCCGAATGCCTGAGCAGAGAGATGAGATGATGTATGTGCTTCTCACCTCTAGGACGGGACCCGCACAGAGAAGTGTCTGTTCTACGGAGCAGCTCGTGCCTCCTTTCTGGGAAAGAGTAGTCAAGTGGTGGAGGAGGAAATTGGTTGACTCTGTTTTCCCCGATCCTGATTCTCCGGAGATCACTACACATTGGTTTTCTTTTATCCGTAGCATACTGAAAGGCCTGGCGGAGATGTGCACCACTTACTTATGATACGTAACGTCGGCAATTGCAAAGATATGAGGTGGCAAGGCGCCCAATCGGCGACTTTGGCAATATATTCGGGCATACTTCGGATTATAGATGGGAAAGAAACTAAAAATGATTGTATTCGGTGGTATGCAATACTTGAATGGATTGACGGCAACGAGAATTGGACCGATGTACGTGTAGATATGGCCACTGTTGAATCTGTCACGGAGATTGTCCAGCAATGTCTGTTCGGTCAACTCGGGCAACATGCACAGATCGGCATATTCACGGTCCTACAAGTCATTTGCCATTCCTCCATCATCATACTTGTGGTTGGTTAAGGAACTTGGCGAGAAATGCATCAATGGCGGAAGTTCCCTCTGCCGATCCGAACCGCATGCCTCCAGGCTGCATTTGGCCCTTCCGCCTGACACATGATGTTCACATGAATGTCCTACCTGAGAACGAATCGGTTCTTCGGCATCGCCTGATCGTTGTTACTCTTCCTGTTCCATAATGACTGGACAGCCAATGGATATTCTCCTCGATCGAGTATTCGTTCCTGAGGACCATCAGGGGATGCTCGCACTTGCCTTGAATGTTTGTCCATCCAGCGTGCCCATCATTTCCACAACCTCGTATTCCATGACATCGCCCGTCAGTTCTACATGTATCATTCTCCTTTTTTCATACTTTTGCCGGGTGGTCCCCATGTTCCCCCCTTCTTTCTTCCTCTTATATTGTTGCGTGTTAGCGCACGTTATCTACTCGGATTGCAACATGATTCTTGCGGGCAGTTGGATGGAAGACAAAGAGACAAGAGGGATCTGAGAAGAACAGCAGGTATCGATTGATAGGAGGCAAACATGATGATGATGATGGTACCTTGTCGAATGGCGAGTACTCGTTCGATGAGTTCTTCAGTGGTCGACCGTTTGTGGAAATCGATGGCGATTCGATCGGCCTCCTCATCTGGGCGGAATGTGTGCAGATATACGGTGACCGCATGCAGTGGCACGTCATCTGGAGGGTGATCGGGAGGTGACCGTGTGATCAGGACGGGTGACCATGTGGTCGGGACGGGTGACCCACCTGGCGCCGAGATGGTAAGCGCACGGCGAGGGAAACAGCCTGTCGCACCTGCTGACAGTGAATCGAACGACATCACTCAGTCGGGTTGCAGTTGGAACATCCTGGATCAAGCATGCATCAGATGGAAAGGTGAATGAAATGACACTCGCTTGATCAGGTTGAGCAGAAAGAAGCACAGCTGAGATTGTGATAATAAGTATTGATCATGTGCTGTGTGCAGAAAAAGCTTGTGGATGAGGGGGAGGAGCCGAATGCCTGATCCTCTCCTCTGAATCTTTTACTGATCAGAAGGGGTGGGATCGAATCATGTCTCTCTTTCCTCATCACGGCATGCTTGATCTTCTTTTTTTCAGTTTATGAAGTGAATGGGCCCCGCGCTCATCACCAGGGTCTGCGTTGAGTGCTGTTGTATATCGTCATCCTGTCGTTGCTGTGCATTGAAAGTGATACATTTATGACACGTATGGCGCATGATACATTGTGATATGTTACTTGTAGCAGGGATTGTCAAAGGACCGTTTACTTTCCACGGACCCCTTCCGCGTGAGTTCGAAACCGTAATCGAGTTTGTTGAGTATGAAGAGGATGATGATCCTCCAGGCGGAGATGGTTTCATACTGCGAGAGATGTTCATTCTGGAGGCACTCACCTTGCCTGTTTTGATGGGAAATTGGCGTGCCAATTGGCACAATCCCTCCGCTATGCGGTCCCAGTACGAACGATCGAATCCCTCTGGAATAGTGAATACAGTTTAAACACAAGATGAACAAACAACCTTTTTCTTGAAAGATACCCTCGTCGCTGGAGTAGCTAACAAGTAGCGGGCCGAGTGAGTCATCTGAAGGGGATGAATCGGATGAACGAACTCTACCAAGTGATTCCACGGATTCCACGGCCATTTCGAGTATCTTTGTGATTGCATCGGAATAGGCGGCGGCTGTTCGTGGATGGTTCTCGAACATCTGACGGAGAGTGGGCACCCTGCCCGCCACGTATCCATGCACCCAATCACCAGCTGTACATGCCGACTTTTCTCGCCAATTATTGAATCCCATCTAAAGAACACCAGTTGGTATTTCAGTCACACACTTCATCGGTCAGCGCATATTTTCTGACACCATCCTGCTGGAATTTGGTGAATGTCTGCCAACCAATCTCCTGACCAGCAAATACATGTTCTAGGAATACAAGTGTTCACACGGATTGCAAACATTGTACAGTGAAGCAACGGCTGTTTCTGGCAACACACGGTCACCTGATACTTAACAGTATTGCTACTATTGTTACTCTACTTACTGTTTAAGACTAAGTTTACCCCCTCCAGCCACACATAGCATGCTTGTTTGATCCTTATTTTATCTAAGAATCTTACCCGAATGAGTTTGTGTTGTTTCTGTGTTAGTTGCATTCCATGGAAAGCGACGGTGAGGTGGGCGATATCAGAGAAGTCGGAGAGCCTTCTCGAACTTCTCCTCGGAACAGCCTGACCATTGACTCGAAGACTCTCACCCACCTGGATGGCTGTCGACATGGCCATCAGCATCGTGTCCGCGATGGCAGATCGCGCGTCCATCCTCTGCAACAACAAAGCGGATCAGAAACAATTCTAGGAAGGAGAAAGGAAAGAGGAGGAGGCAGGACTCAAGTGAACTATTCATAACAGCTACTGGTACCGACCATTGTATAGAAGACTGACTGCTCTATTTGGCTGAGCGCCGGCAAACTACTACCTTCGAGAGTATGGCCGATGATGCTAGATTATAATTATCAACTTCTGGCATTTCAGTCTCCAAAGAGATTGCCCATTTAGCCGAAAAAAGTTCAACGAGTACTTAATTTATAATTCAAAAGAAGCACCTGGTGACATGGAAAAAATGAAACGAAAAACCGCTGGATGTATGAGCAGATATGGGGAATTATAATTGAAGAAAACACGTGCGATATGGACGCGTCTTCGGATAATCAACTTATTCGCAGAGATGAAGAATCGACGACTCTGATTGTTAGGAAGACAATCACATTCAGACAAAAGAGAACACAAGTATTCCCCTTTACATTCCCAATTGTATACTTTAGCGCCTCGAAGAAACGCACCAATTGGTGTAAACCAACCCCCTCTTCTGTTCGTGAGCCATGAATATGGACACGTGCATAACAACGTCAACCATCAAGAAGAAACAAAGATTTGCCCATTCAAACCAAACATTCACCTCAGAATCGTCCACCACTTTGCAACAACAACAACACCGCATCCCAGCGAGAGAGGAGGCAAAGTAGAAACGGTCCACTGCCGACAAGGCAATCAAAGGAAGAAGCAGCAATCAGAGGATGTCATATTCCTCATTCAATCACACAAACTGTAAGGAGAAACTGCGATAATATGCACACTTTGCAAGCTTCTCGCTTAAATGTAGGATAGTCTGTCCGATGCACGTGCTTGAGAAATCTGAGCCAAATGAGATGAGGACGAGAAACGAAAGCTGACTAAGATGATAAGACGACGTAAGTGATCATTCAATGCTGGTCAGTGGGCTTCACACCATACACGCAATATCGTGTGCTTCTAGAACGCGGTGACTACGGTAAAAATCAGATCAAAGAAACCGCCCAAGAAAGTAGGGGAAAATGAGTAATGTCTTCACTTACCTCCTTCAGCTTCCGAATGAACCTTCTGGCATATCTCCGGTTCCTGTAAGTGGAGAATATTCTCACTTTGAGGACCCTTGTATGAATAATTTAACGTTTTCCATGTTTCTCAGGTTTAACTTGCACCATCATGTAGGCTGTTGCACTTACACAAATTGCTTTTCTATTAGCCAGAATGATCTCGGCGTGAGGGGAGAATACTTGTAAGGCCTGTTCCTGCTTACTTCTGTTTATTGCAAGTAATTAGGTTATTTTGTATTCCCAGTGGACTTGAATTGCTCATTTGCTAACACATCTGCAGAAGGTTAGGTGACTGTGGGATTGCATTTCATTTGAGAACGAAGCCCTAGGGAGCACCGAGCAATAATATGTATTTGTTTGCCATTGTTGTTTTGCAAATGTATTTCTACTTTTCGTGGAGCAATTAGTGTGACGCGAAAGGATTTCATCTTAATTATGGGAAAATAGAGGACAAAAAGCAGAAAACAGCGTTTATGTGAAGAATGGAGATATGGTTGTGATAGGAAGAAACGTACGTGATCTTGCGATGGGAGTATGACTGGCCAATGGGGCGGTCGGACAGGAGGCATTCCGTTGACATTCTGTGCGCATCAATCTGAAACGACACCTTGGCATACGGAGAACAAGATTGGCTTCACTAGGCAAAGGATTACTGCCAATGGAAAAAAGGGACACTTGATAGAATATATTGCATCTATCAAATATTGGCAGCCGGGCAGCCTACACACATACACGAGTACACACAATGGGACATGTTGTGATTAGGCGAGAAGAATGGAAGAGAGGAAAACGAGGTGACGAGGACATCACGGATGAAGGCATATTGCCATGGGAATGATCCCATTCTCGGCTGATTGAAGTATGAGTGATCTCGGAGAAGCAACGGCGGCATCCAGAAGTCAGCGAACACGCGAAGGAGGATGCGGTTCATGTATTATGCGCATTTATCTGGGAAGAAAGGAACGAAATTGGAGAGCGCATTCATTGAAAATCGCAAATCAGTCAAGTGCATATATTCCATCCACATGGCGAAAGAAGTGCAACGAATACGCCAACTGAAAGAATCATTCTCCCTTCAGAGTTATGATCATTTTGATGTGAGCAGCTATACTGTTGATGCATGTTTATTTTCGGAGTATTCAGTGAACGAGCCGGATTACCGACGTGAGGCTATAAAAGAGTACTCTCGGCGGGGTTAGTCCGTACATGTAATGACGATCGGCTGGCGCGTGTTCTTCATAGTCCCATCAGTAGCGGCCATCTGTTCGATGCCCGAGGACACTGAGTTGAGTAAGTACATATATGTGAGTGACATGTAGTCGATCAGAGTCTATCTCGATTTCATCGCAAGGAGTCCGTTTCCTCCCACGTGGAGTCCAGGAGTCCACTCGGGTCCTCGGCAACACAAGTGTCGCCTGCCAGGATGAGTGCCTGTACTCCCTCGCGGAATACGTGAATCCCGAGAGAAGTAAGCTTGCTCTTCTCGCATCTCTTCTTCCAGCTTCCGTTCTTGTTGTGCGACACGGGGATTTCGTTCCAGCCAACTTTGAGCTCTCCAATTCATCCGAACTTTATTGTGCACGCAATGAAGGCGTGTGTGGAGCCAATATGCCCTTATTCCGGCATTTCAATCTCAACGCCAGCGGCCTTTGTACGTTCTCCTCTCGTAGCAGCTCTCCAGATCATGCGTATTCTTTTGCCGATGACATCCCGCAGTATACGAAGGAATTGGTTCCTCTCTGCTGGTTTTGGGGAAATGAGAGGACACGGCGAGACACATCTGACTGCTCGGAGGTGGCAGCAGATAGTGAGAACATGGCCGAATTAGTGGCATATGTAAACAATGAAACAGGTAGAAAGAAAGAGCATTTGTATGGGTAGGAACTCTACTGGACCACTACTACACGACACGCCAGGACGACTCGTCCCTAGTTGGTTATTCGGCAGTGGTATGGTCGAGTGCGCAACAAGTGTTCAGGAGAAGTTGGGCAAAGTGTTGATGCGAAACGAATCGTGTGGATGTGGGCGAACACTCATCAATGTCTTTGACAACCAGACCGGAGCCTTTCGTAAGTTTTTATCTGTTTTCTAACAATTTGATTTTGGACCGACGAGACTACAAATTGATGCTGGAAGGCTCAGAAATGAACAGAGCCTTCGAAAAGTACAATGTAACTGGCGAGAAGTTCTATTGTGCGATAAACTATGGAGATTGTGGAGCTACCGTACCACTGTATAAGCACTTTGACTTCCTCCATATCGGTATGTTCATAATTGTAATGGAAGATTATCTTCTTGGCGAACTTTCCAGATTCTATGATTGCTACGTCACAAAATGAGGTTCCGCCCTACTCCTATCGCTTCCCAGTTCCTCCTTTGTGTTATATCTGGGCGTCTAATTATTCCTCGTCCTTAAAAGTCACGGATGATTCTGATTGTGATGGTGATTTGTCTTCCAATGGAACGGCTCCACTAAATTTAACGGAAATAGGAAACGAGACGGATTACGATAACCTAACCTCGGCAGGGAACGAAACATTATATGTTAATCTGACAGACAATTGGAACCATTCATTCGTCGTGAACCTCACGAACACATTGAATGAAAGTCTCTTCTGGAATGCGACATGGAATGGAACGGAAGAATGGGACGATGAGGATCGCACGAACATAACAACACACTTGGATGGACGTGTTGTATCCGCCATGCACGACCTGCTGTCTGCTGTCGAGGTCACTATTGTTCGAAACATACAACGAATTATTGGTATATGGTGATCATATCTATATACATATATCATATCTATATATCCCATATCAAAACATATTGCCACTCGGGTTTGGTCGTCAAATGCTTAATATCTGGTTCATTACAATCTCATGTGTAATAAATATGGTTTGTAATACTATTTATGCGACTGATATTTTGAGGGAAATATCACACCGATATGGGAATGGCATGTGTGGAAGAGAAAGGCAATGAGGTGGCATTTAGCGGTTCTGATAACCTTCAGGCGGACTTTCAATGAATAGAGATTCAACAACAGCATGTTTGTCGGTCAACTCATCCACTTGATTCCGTATCCTCGTGATGGCTGCTTGTCTGTTTTCCACGGTGGCACTGCAAAATAATATCATCATTGTGTTGTGCATTCGATGGATCTGATTCGGATCACTGTGTCGATAGCTGGATGTAATATGCATCACTCTTCGTAATACGGAATGGGGTGGCATACTTGTGATTGCTGTTGATCTGCGAGACAAGTAGGTCTGCTTGGTGTTTGATCTGATCGATTTCATTGGCTACTCGTCTTCGATCACCGGCCAGGTACACATGACGTGCTGGTCGGTTTCCGGAAGTCTTCCCCTTCTGCTCGAGATCTTGTAGACGTTCATTCACCTAACAAAGGATGCGTGGCAGGGAAGTTTCTCTCACTCTCTCCAATGTTGTCAAATAAGATTGAGTGAGCGAGAGCTTGGATTCGTTCTCTCCGAGAATTCTGCAGAGGTGGCTGCATGTCTGCTCGAGCCTTTGTTCGATGGCTCCCTGAGAAGTGCTATCCACACAATGGATTCACCTGTTGTTCCATTCGCAAGCTTCTTCGCAACACGAGTGCCACTTGGCAGAGTTGCTTGCCGTATTCATACGTACTCTGTATTTGGTTAATTGAAGAGGGACATGTTACCTGCCCTGGCTGTTTCCTCGAGCGCAGCTTGATCGGCTCGCAGTTTGTTCAATTCGTCCATGTCATAAGTGACCTGAGAAGTGATTGTGGCGAAATTGTAACCTGTTGATAATCCTTGTTCAGAGTCTCTTGCAGCTCTTTGAGCCAATTGACGGCTTGTTCGGCATCTCTTTCACAAGTGAATAATTGTATGATCTGTTGATGTTTGAGCAGGCGAACATCGACGAGATCGAGGCATCTGGGGATAATCGCATTTTGATGCGAACCTCTTCCTCCGTTCACTTGCTGACGCCAGTTGTTGTCGAATGTGGGCGCATCCGACCGAATAATCCCTCGTTGGCGGTCGTCCAAGGGGATTTACCTGGACGGTCATAGTGACTATTCAACTACCTCATTGGCTGAAAGATCTTCGAGGAAAACTTTCCCGATTTCTGTCAAGTCGGAATATGTCTTTTCTGCAATGACAACGTATGCAATCTTGGATCAAACATACGTAGGTCATCAACTGATTTCTCGAGGGATTCTTTTTGAGATTCGGCCGATGAAAGGGTTGGGGTAGGCGAGTCTCGACAAAGTTTGTCAAGCAAGAGGTCCGCTTTCCTCATCAACTGAATGGTGGTCATTGATTGCTGTCAATGGCTTACTTGGCTGAGGAGATCATGGAATTGTGCACTCCTTTGTGCCATTTCATATCCTCTTTCGACTCGACTTTCAAAGTGAGCAACCATGCTTAAGAGTTGCGAACGCGACTAAAAACGATTACGTTGTAAGAAGGTCGGACCTTATCAAGTGTGATAGAATGTGTTGGAATGGATGCCATGAGTCGCGTGGAAAGGTCTGCCAGCTCCTTTGCTTGATTGTTAACTTCCTGAGGGATATTGCTATTGTGTTATATTTGCCTTTGTGCGCATCCTGAGTTGTGCATGCTCCTTTACGAGTTGTCGGGCCTCATCTCGACTGTCTCCTATTTCATGAAGGGCAGTCAGCCACTGTTCGCCAGCTCCTTCCAACCAGTCGAACAGTCCGTTCACACCTCTCGTGTGTTCATCAACCAGACGACACTAATGCGCAATGTTTTTTCTTGTCTACGTACCTTCTCAGCGTCCTCTTCTGCTTTTGCTTGGCATTCTGCTTCTACTTTTGGCTCGTTTAGAACATCCTGAAAGATCCTTTTAATTCAACCGTGGAAATAAAGTTTGCATGCCATAAAAAGTAGAGTGTGAGCTGAACGCACATGTGTTTTCTTGATAAGATGCTTGATCTTCTGAGCGGCAGCCAGATCGTCTTCGGTGTAAGTGTTAGTTGTGATTTCAGTGACAAGTGCCTCTCCTGCAAT
Organism: Koerneria luziae; assembly: GCA_014805365.1. NCBI lineage: Eukaryota > Metazoa > Nematoda > Chromadorea > Rhabditida > Neodiplogasteridae > Koerneria > Koerneria luziae. The sequence goes on along the minus strand of JACMIJ010000119.1, from coordinate 12,463 downwards.
GTTTTCGCTTATTGTGCGTGCCTGTTTTTACCTTTCTTCAACAGCTGCTCGTGTTCTTCAGTCATCTTGCCACCTTCCGCCCTCATTTGACTCATTTTTGTGTTCAATCCCTTGATGGTGGATTCTATTTTCTAAGAGAAAGTGTGCGTTTATATATCGAACCTCCCGTTTGTTCATCCACTCCTCGGCATCATATGAGAATGTTCCTCCGAACACTTCTGGCAGCTGTGTGATGTGAACGAATTTGCTTAATTTATGTACAGACACACACGTGATCTGAACACATTCTTCCCCTTTCGACCTCACCTTGAAACTAAATGATTCGAGGATCAGCTCCAGGTTGATCTTTTGCTGGTTGAGGAACTTCTCAGGTTGAACAATGATGGCTTGGCGAATCTTCTTGTATAATGCTTGCTGAAAGACTTGTGTTGTTTGTGTTGTGACTACCTGACAAGCCCGAAGCATGGTTCGCAGTGTCTTGGGACTGCAAGTCCTTCCATCGATGATGGTCGTGAACCCCTTATGAATGGCCTCGACCGGCGGGATCTCGGAGAGATATCCGATGGCTGATACGAGATCCGCATATGCGAGAGTACTCGAGGACTCCTCGGAGGATGCATTCTCACCAGTGAGCGAGGAATTGGCGAAGTGATTGGGAAGAATCACAATCACCGGCCCTCCCCAGATGTCACGCGAACCTGCACATCAGCATTTCAAGAAAAGGAAAACCTGGCAAGAAGGTAACATTGGTCTTGAGGCGACTCCGCTGTTTCGAAATATCCATGCAAACGGTCCTCTTCCCTGAAACAAAGGGTGTTGATTGTAATGAATGGGAAAGCTTGAAACCAGAAAAATGAGAGAAAATGAATTGAATGTGACATAAGGAAATGGAAGATATTCGGACAGACAATCAAAAACAAGCAGCCTATTGATTGATGGTAGGAAAGAATAAACAGCTGATGAGAACCGGGTGGCACTCCATCCGTCGTATCCCACACATAAACAGCCTCATGTTGCGCCACACATGCTGCGGGTGTTCTGTTTGACCACACACACAGTCAATCGGCTGCCTGACCCGACCTCTTCCCTCTCTCCCTCCACACAAACCATCTACTTACCGAAATGTCCACTAGTAGCCCTTAGGTGACAGAATATAGACTATCAGCATTGATCGAATACAAACAAGGTCACATTAGGCCGGTATCTCAGAGACCACCCATGGACATCCTTTTCCTCCTGACATGGGGGAACCAGCATGTGACTATACTATGGTGTGCACACTGCCCTTACTTAGTGAATATACCAGAAGATAATCCCTTTCTCTATGGTTCAAGTGTGGGCAAAGGAGAGGAATGCTCGAAGGTATCAGGGCCATTCTGGCGCATTGTCTATCTCTATGCCTGATACACATAATTCCCCTATGAGCAAATGTGTCATAACTCCAGTAATGCTACCTAGATTCACCTTTTTACCTTATGAGAGTGAACGAACCTCGTGCAACAGAAAATTGCAACTTATGTATGTTTCAAAAGTCGTTTACGGTTTTTAATGCCCATTTGGGCTGAGCAGAATCTGAAGT
>JACMIJ010000119.1:0-10784 GCA_014805365.1 Koerneria luziae | reverse complement strand
GTCTCACTGTCAATAAACAACTAGATGTGCTAATTGTGTATATATGCTGAGTGAAACCATGAGAGTCTACTTCGGCTGTTTTTTTCTTAATAACGAAGCGCTGGCCCACGCAAGACCACATAACACTTTGAGACTGTGGCTGGCCTGTGCTGGTTTCACTGACGGTGAGTAAATAAGAGTAGTGAGATGTTGGCAATATGGGTACGTACAATGTTCACAATACACGATGCCTTTAAAAACGTGTTATACGCCGAAGTCAGTCGGTGTCATGATATTTGTCTGACATTTGAACTAAATCAATTTTTTTTAGCACAACTTGCTGTTTTTATATTGAAAATAAGATACAGGTTCTGTTGTGTCATTCGAGACATTTAGCGCATTGCTAACAATAAAATATTGAAAATGACATACAATGGGCCTTCAATTTTGAAAAATTCCAAAAACTAAATAGATAATTTCGAAAAATATAGTTCTCCCATTTTTTTAGCTTCACAGACTTGTTGTATAGGTACTACGGCACTTGAGTACACGAAAAGTCAGAACACGACGTTCTAAAATTTTGTAATCTAACATGGAAGACCTGACATTGACAAGTTTCTTGTTTTCAAATAAGGTAGCGCCGATGAACATCTTCAGACCTTTTTTATATCCGAGAATGCACATTTCTTCTTCTTGAACATGAGATACTTTTAGGTACCAAGATTACTGATTAATTAGTGCATTGAGTGTTTTTACATGGTACGATATGCCGTCATTGCTCTTCTTCGAAAGTTGAAAAAGTTATGCACTGAGTATTTCTGAGATTCTGTTGAGCTAAAAAAGGGCTCTGGAAACCACATTCCACATGTGGGCTAGGCATGAGCTGAACATGTGAGTGGTTGAACATAGGTTATGATTCTCTCTTGTGGAGGTCCTTAAGACAACAGTTCAGCCTTGCACGTTTTATCTAACAAGGGCACACATATTATATTTATTCATATAATTATCCATATTTGCAATATGCGGGTAGAGCAATGTGGTAAGTAGTACAGGGACATGTACAGCAGGATATGCAACATTGAGCAATAGTAAGGCAGGGGTTATGGTACATGGTTATGGTTCATCCTGAATGATTCGTTGTGCTGAGGATTCAGTTGCTCGTGGACGGGGTGGGGTCTCCCCTATCCGGGTCGCAAACATCTTCATCTTCTCACCAAAGGCAAGGCGACTGCCATCCATCTTAAATATATTCATTTCAATACAATTAGTCTAGATAGTTAGGTCCGTCTTGTGTCTCAAAGAATGGAGCCTGCGACTTCTTATGTTGTGGCTTCCCCTTCTACCCACAGGTTATCTTTGCTTCTGCACGTCGAAGGGCCCAATGTGTTGCAATCTCAATTTACACTAAATGTACTGTATAACTGGAGAGTGACCATTGTGCATGGAAAGAGGAATCGATTATCTTCATTACCTTATTGTTCCAATCCACGTTCGCCTGAATCTCGTTCAGTTTTCGTTGTCTTGGGTCGCGATATACCTCGTTTGCCCCGAGAATCTGGAAGGGACAGCCTATGGTTCCCCGTTCTTCCTACCGTACCCCCGGGGAATCCAGCAACTCCTCTTCGTACTCCTTTTGTATCCGATTGTGCCACGGAGCATTCTCTCCATTTAGAGTGGTTGCATGAGAGGAATGAGGTACCCGATGGTCGATGACGTCATCTATTACTGTTTCTCTTCGGACTGCAGGCGCAGTTGCAGATTGCGGTCTGAAAAGTAGGGTCTTCCAGAGAAACCTGCCAACAATGTAAACTAAACTAAAAGGGAACGACAGAGTAGCTCGTCACTGAAGCCAAACTCGAAGCAAACGGTGAACGGAAGCAGAAGAACGTGCAATACCTTGCAATGAGTTGTCGATATCGATGACTGTCAGTGTCAGTGATGTGTCTGCTGTTCGTCCTCCAGTCATCATCGGATATGTTCACGAGTCGACTCTCGTGTTCCAATTGTCTGACTCGTCGATCCTCCTCGTTGTTGATTGTGCTGATCGGTCGTCGAGGGACGATTCCCCGTCCGATGTCAGATGCCGTCTGGAAGGGGGTCGGGACGGCCCCGACCACATCGAATGTCGTCGACGGTCTCTCCATGGATCGCTCGATGGGAATCTCCCTCATATGTGGCTCCCTCCGAGGGGCCGGATATATCCTGGCAGGGAGGATATCCGAATGGGCAGATGCCCGACTGTCATCCGGCCCCCGTCCCAACCACGACGGGGAAACGGCTCCATGACGGAGGATGGAGGGAGAGACGGCCCCGTATCGAAGAGCCGATGGGGAAACTGCCCCTTGACGGAGCTGCGAAGGGGACGGACAGGAACGGCCCGGTTGGATGACGGTCGGCCGGCGGTAGTACGGTGGAAGAGCATTGAAACCGCCAGTCGTGGAGCGGGCAGAGAATGACGCATTCGGCTGGAAGCATATTTACAGAGAATGGAGGAATACTTACATCATGAGATTGGTGTGGATTATGTTGACTACGGTAGAGATCTGAAGATGACACAGATTTGACGTGATGGGGAGCAGAGAAGGCGGACGACGGACCTGTAATCCACTCGTCATGTTTCGTGTTATATTTATCAGCACGGTTTACAGTTTGGTGGAGGAACCCTTTCCCTTGTTATATTGATCCTAACTTGAATAATGGAAGACAGTCTTAAATTAATTTGCTTTTACAATTAGTCATGTTCTCCCTGTAAAGACAGCGCAAAATGACATTATTTGAGCACGCACTGGAAACAAAAACAATGATCCAGGAAATGCTGAGGCCCACACATTACAAATGTTGGCCATCGCGTGTAAAGTCATAAGCTTCTTTTCTGGATGCGGGAACCAATGGACCGCCTTGGACGTCAAGGCCGTAAATGTTGTAATTGCCACCAAAATGTAGTATAAAGTAGAAGTGTGATGACGTACCTCGTTGGAGAGTCTCCTTGTTGATAGCGGCATAGTTGGATGCTTCGAGTGAGAGAGATGTGCTCATCCCACTCGGGGCATCCATTCCATTCGAATACGTGGATCGGCCCACCGGTGACTGCGGAGTCTGATTCGGAGTGAATGGTCGATCTGGCGTGAGGAAGGCGGCGAGTCCGTTCTTGCTGGCGGCGCCCTTGCGCACCTCGAGGCACACTTCGGATCCGCTGTTGGCCATGCACTGGGCGGCCTGCTCCTGGGTGAGTCCAGTCAGTGCTTGTCCATTCACAGCGAGGAGTTCGTCACCAGCACTCAGTCGGCCATCCTGGAGGAGCTCCCTCACACTCATCCCTTACCTTGGCAGCAATCGATCCCTCGATCACCTTCTTGACGTAGATTCCGATATTCTTGTCTCCAACGCCTTGGGCGGCGACGATACTCAGGCCGATCCCCGTATTCCCTCGATACAACGAGATCAACACGATGTCTCCCTACAACTATTTGATTAGCATTGCTCTGGTATTTTAATGGACATGCTGCCAATAGCGGACACTATTAGGATTAATGCACATCAACTTTTGTCTAAGATTAGCTCGGGGTTCCATCCCTAGCTATGCCAAACTGTTCTGTTGTACTGGTTCAAGTGCTTTCCAGCTCAACCACAGTCATTGCATAGCCAATTTTCCTTCTTTAATGGTTACTGTGATTATATCGTGCACTTATGTTTTCATGTGTACTCACCCCCCCCCAGGAAAGAAATGGATGGTGTACCTGTGATGCGGGTGGATGATCGAAGGACTTGTTCGGTTGATGTGCAGGGAAGGCATTGATTCCCTGTGCGGGGAAGGCACTCATTCCTTCGGGGCAGATCCAGCCGGGTGATTCAGGGTGCGTGTCCACTGATGTGCACAGGCCTTTGTCGCGCAACGCGTGCAGGAATTGCAGGAGGCCGGTGTGAACAGAAGACGATTCATCTGAGAGAAGGGAAGGTGGGAGGGAAGGGCACACCCACCACTCGTGTATCCGTCCACGGGAATCGAGAAGGGGAGGGTGAGATTCTCCGTCTCCTCCACACTCAACTCCACCTTCTCCTCATTCGCCGTCTCATCCGCTTGCCGTTCCGCCAATCCGACCATTCGCTGCACGACATCCGCTCCAAGTGGCGGCTCGTCCTTGTCCAAATGTGTCAAGAGATGTCGGATCTGACAGAGTATTCCTTGTCTGACTGGACCGACCTGGAGACTGTTCAGCTTGTATGCGGTTGCTCCCATGGCAGCGAGATCGTCTCGATCGGCAGCGAGGAGGTTGGCGGCCTGTCGACTTCTGTCGAGGAGACACTCCGAAGCCAATTCCACACCCATCATTTCCGCCCATTCGTGGATAATGGACAGACGGGCTGCCAGACGAAAACCCAGGGCACGTGAGACTACCGGGCGAGACACTGTAAAAAGACTGTTGTAGAGATGGTTAATACTACATTTTCCTTTGAGACAAAAAAAAAACATTGTGAGCACCGCTAGCTCGTTTGTTTGGCACCGAGGAAATAAGTGAATTTTCAGCCTCTGCAATTATTTGCCCATCGATAACTACAAACGCATATTATGCCTTAAGAAAATAACTCCTGGAGCAGGAAAACGTCTTTCAATGAAACTCGTGCGAGCAGAAAAAAGAACCTACCAAGTGTGTTAAAGATGACTCGATTGAATGTAGAGAAGAGCTGGCTGCTTAATTGGATCGTCAGCTGAGCATTCAATCGAAAGGATCTGGCCGCCCTCAATGTGCCATCCAGCATGCCGACCACTTCGCCTACACAAATGTCTTCGAGAATCCAAACTCACGAGTCGCCTCCTCGTCGCTCAAATGTTCATCCAACACCAACGGCGAGAGATTCTCCAGAGCGTGGCGAGATAACTATAATATGGGGATAAGTCAGCACTATATCCACCAACAGGACCAATGTGAACAACAACAACAAGCACCTGCACGAGTGCGGTGAACAGTCTCTCGATGGACTGCTTGATGGGCAGAAGTTGCGTCGGTGACAGCAGAGGATCGAACGACAGCAAATGCCACAATTCGGAAGCATTGGACAACCACGACAGAAGGCGGTCACGACCCGCATTCTCCTGCACAACATGAAGGGGAGAAGAAGCGAACCATGGCGATGTGCGAGAGATGAACCGAGACACGGCCGATGAATTGACCGAGGAAGGGCTTCGCCTGCTCCGCGAAACAATGTGCTGCTAGGAACAAGGAATACGCCGCCGAGAGGGCGAAGGGCGCACTCTCCGCCGAACGGGACATCGCCTCCAGAAGGAAGTCCCACACACGATTGTCCCCGATTGACAGCGTCACTGGTGGCACAAAGCCACGCGACGCCGCGCCATTGCTGCGCCACTCGGGTGCCGATAGCGCGCCATTCCGCCAACCAGACGAAAGCCTGATAAGGTTCTCGATGAGACATGCGTATGGAGTTACAGTTTGTGCAGTTGTCATGCCATGATTGTGTGAATCACCCGGAAGACAAAAGATTGTTAGTACATGCACAGAACGGGAAATGGACGAACCTCGGTTCGGAAGGTGCACGAGACGCTGCTTTGCCCTGCAAATACAATCGCATATCACAGTGAACGCGTCAATCTATTCCCTTGCTGACATTATCAATGTGTTGTAGCCAAATAAACACAGCCAATGTGCAAATCATACATGGACAACATGCGTTCCTGTTTTCGGAATAAGATGTCACCTATACCAAATATGTCATAAAGTGAGCATGATTAAGAGTGATTTTGAGGGTGCTTGCTATAGATATCAAGTGCGGGATGATACTACATCCCCCAATCGCCTGGGATGACCCCCAGTGATAAGCGACCCTTGACGGTGTTTGCACACCCTCAAGTGACCGACAAAGCAATTGCGCCCATCACAAAGCGAATGGCCGACCCCGGAATGGTAGAGAACAAGATGATTGTCAGTTCCGAGGAGGAGGCGACTGCCGTCCGACAGAATCACTGTTTGCGAAATTGCACGCTCGTTCACCTGAACAAAATATGTGTCAATACATTATTTTATTGACAGTTTTTTTCGGAAAAGTTTTATACAAACTTTCACGAGCAGCAGCCAGAAGAGGTTATCACGTGCCGTCAATGTCTGATAGACCGCGAAAATGAGTCACGCGAGATAACCTTTCCAAAAAAAGCTAATAAATAGAGCAGGTCTGACATTAATCAATCTACCACATGAGGAATATATATAAAAACAAGACAAATGACAAACTAAGCAAGAGAGAAAAACAATACAACCAACATAACGACCCGACTAATGAAAAGAGAAGGTTAGTTATGTGAAGGTACCTTTGAAATATACGGTAAGGATAGAATAACCGGACTCACATGGATGGTAGCATCGCCAGCACTCGGAGTAATCGTTACGACCCCATCCATGAAAGTGAACACACAGTGTCGCGGACGCGTATTCGGCAGACAGATGTTGTGCGCTGCCAACTCCTTCAACGACACGTCCGATCCCACCTGGCAATGTGCCAAGAGAATTCAACCAAACCTCTGTCACACCGTCCACTATGGGATAGCTGGTGCCATCCGCACTATTCACCAGATACACGCCAGAAGAGACTCCGTCTGACGAACGGGCATCTGGCTGTTCCACTGGCGAAGACGTACGATGGGAGTAGTCACTCGAAGGAGGGATCCCTCGTTGCTTTCTCCGGAGGGCGAAGAACACATCCTACATACAAGAACCATTGTTCATAAACAATGTGTATCATTGCTTAATAAGAAAAAGATAAAAGAGAAATGAACTGACCGGTGCATTCTGTGGTCGATTCGCCAATTCGAGAAGTGGACAGTCGTCCGGGTGGAGCACCCTCTCGCGTGTCTCCCCCACATTCCTCAGATCAGTCAGACTGTGCCGGGAATTCTCGGAATATGGCACCGTCACCTGATGATAACCAGACACAGAAGCCAACCAACCTGGACCAGCTGGAACTGCGAAGGATCCGCATCCTCCATGTTATACTTCACAAGAGATTCACGTAACAAGGCATCGGCTCGATCTGTTATGGGATAATAAAGCAAGCGGGCAAAAACCTTTGAGGGAGACCAGAAGCGTAACATATGGACGACTCGGAACAACCTCGCCTCCGTATATCTTCACACTTCCTCCTGCAAATAATAATTGTCAATGAAACAGGGAAGCAACGAACCGTGGCCCAGTTCCTTCAGACGTGCTTCCAACTTCTTCTCCCTTCTCTTCTTCATCACAATCTCCGGATTCGAGATTGTTCTGGAACAATTGAAAGAACAAAGAGGAATACCTGGTGAATGTGGTAGGAGGGACCTGTCGATACAAATCCGTCACATTCAGTTCCTCACGGCCTCCATTGACAGAAACTGGAAGGAGCATAATTGTTTCTGAGAAGGGAGGATACGAACCAATCTCCTTGTGCTTCTGTTTCACTTCTTTCTTCTCACGTTTCGAGAATCGTTTCCCGTTGCGCTTAATGTTGGAGCGATTGTCGTGTTGCTCAAGTGCCTGAATGAATTGTTGAATGCGATGTGAGGGTAGAAATGAAGATACCGAAAGAGGGAGATATTGTGTGCCGTGTTTGCGGAGAAGGAATCGACCTTCGCGGTCATCCTTGTGCCAAGTGAGTTGCACGAGCAGCGGTTTCTCGTGGGCATCCAACTGACGCTCTTCGCCACCCTCATGGACCTGAATGGCGTCATTGGGGGGAAACTAGACAGTTGATTGTTTCCCGACAATAGTCATCGCGCACTTATCCACGCTAGTTCAATCTTTACTACACTTACAGAAAAAATATAAGCATAAATGCATAGTATTTAATTTTTAAGTTTTTGTTCCAGTGTTCAGATGCTCCAGAAACATGAGTCATTTTTGTTGTCAGGAATTGAAAAAGAAAATATTGTCGAAAAACGAACCTCCCAGATTGAATATTCGGGATCCGTGAGCATTTTGAGATCAGGGAGGAACTTCTCGACGAGTGCTTCGATCACAGCCTGGGTTGTGGCCGTCGAAGAAACCCGAATACACTTAGTGGACACCTTCCCTCCCACATCTTGGAAGTAGAAACGCATCACTCCCTGGATCTCTAGATCCTGCAAGAACACCAGAGAGAGTTGTACACCAATGAGAATACGTACCCTTGTTGGATAAGACAGATGGAACAGGTCGAGTCGGTTCTCATTCCATTGCTGGACGAGTCGACACAGCTTATCGAACTCGGCTTGTGTCATCACGAGCAGATCATCTATCAACTGGAATCGTACCAATATACGCAACACAACACAACAAAACAGAATAAATAACAAACAAATTAACAGCAAACAACAATAATTATTCCTGACCTTATTGTTAGGGTCCTATAATTATCGTGTAGTCGATTACGGTATGTGCATATCAGCAAATTTCCCCACAGAGACACCAAAACAAGTACAAATAATTTTCAAATGTTTATAAATATTTGCATGTACATAAGTTTATGCATAAGTTTAGTGAGTATTTTATGTTATGCAAATGTCATCGTTCTGGCGATTGTTCTATCTGCGTAACAACATGGTAGAGTGGCAGTTCAGTACGAGCAAAAGTTATTTCGCTTGGTTAACTGAATTTTCCGGAGATCATGAGTGCATTCCTCAGTCAGAAGTAAGCTAAAATTTGACTGTGGTATACAATAAACAATATTATGCATTAGAGCGTAGCTAATGTGTACCGTATTCCAACAGAAGTTACGCATCTAAACATGGCATTGCATAGGAAACCGCATTAAAATGTTTACTGTTTTTGACTTTCTTCCTGAGTCGGCGCGAAAAGAACTGATTCAACACTGTGGGTTGACCTGGTTCATCAAGCGTGATAGCCTTATGGCTATTTTGGGGAATTTTGTAGTCTCATTTTAGCTCCTCCTGGATCAGGAATTTCATCGTGTGAGTAGCCTCGCGTTATCTCTTTGTAACGACAGTATCCATAGCTTGAATTCCTCGTCTCTAAACCGCTCGATCCGGGGCATCTTCCACTTCATGTCCCGCGAGCTTACGGTGCCCATCCATCATGTCTTTTGTCGTCCTCGTGGAAGTTGTCCACGCGGACGTGAAATACCGTAGTATGGGGCCCAAGATACGTAGTAAGAAATAACGTAGTTCCATAGTTGTGTATTTTCCTTAGGATTCGGGATACAATAGGGTGTGATCATCATTCCTAGATAGTAGACAAAATGTGTATCTCGTGACATCGGTTACAACAGGATACATACCTATGTATCCTGTTGTTGCTTCTTTAATAACGGACTTGTTTAGATTCTTCATAATCGAGGATTCCTTCGATTTCTTGCCAATATGAAGCGAACGGTTGGTCAATTGGGATTGTTATTATTTGGTACCACCACATTCTGAGACAATGTAACTTCCGTCGGTCCAAAATTTGAATATCCATTTGTTATAGCGAGCGAAATCTTTGTTGTCATATGCAAATTCGGTACTGTAGACCGGCGGAAGTAACATGCTGTGGTATCCAAACACATGTTGCCGCATCACTTGCATACGACTATAATACAAAGATTTCTCTCACCTTATTGAGAAAATTCGGCATGTGTATGACGAGATTTCCATTTGTTTCTTTTAGTATTTCTAAACCAGGAATTAGAGTACACATGCTAGACAGCCAGTGGAACTTCTGTCAGTATGAAATTTGCATATCTCTTTGTTTTTATGAGGGAAGTCGTTGTTGTGCAAAGGAGGCACTTTAGTCCAGCAGAAACAACATAATGTGAGTGGGCATTTCTATACAAAAAATTGAATACGTTAACAAATTTGGCTTTTTTATTGATCGTGTTTTGAATATTCATGCATAAAAAGATAATCGTGCACATTGACCTTGTACCCCTCCACCATTTTTGCATACGGGTAGTAATAGAATAGAAGTGATTTGAATAGAAGTGTTATTGTACGGGTCGTGGATAGGTGCTCTCTCTCTCTTTTTCTCATCTTGTGTGTAGACTGTCGCCCCGATCTTCACGAAGAAGGCGAAGCGTGCGTTGATGGAAGGAAGTGACGAAGATTCCGAACCGAGGTCATTCCGATTCCTATCGTGGAATGTCGCCGGTGCTCGAGCTTGGGTGAAGGTGGGTTCTCGATGGGACTCCGCCCCCTCTCTGGCCTCTGCGAAGACAAGCCGCCTAGATAGCGAACTGGCAAATGTAACACGTTTCTTGTTAGAGTTAGTTGTATCTTATAACATAATAGTTGTGACCGGTGAATGACCCATTCCACGTGTGTAGATATTTGTGTTTCCAGAAGAATGGTCATGAGTTCGTGAAGGAACAAGACGCGGATCTGGTGTTTCTCTCTGAGACGAAGTGTAACGAATTGCCAGGCGAGCTGCTGGCTGCCCTGGATGGATACTACCACACGATGTCCGTGTCAAAGAAGGCCGGATATTCGGGGGTCGCTCTTCTCAGCAAGAAGAAACCTATCAAGGTATCCCTTTCTCAAGCTCATTTCGTTATCTTAGAAATATTATTGGTAACAATAAAGGCCCCGATGATACTGAGCTTATCACAATTGCTTTAACCATGTTGGTCAACTTTGCGAAGTAAAGTGTAAGCAATGGAAGCATTATTTGACATCAGTTTTGTGTTAGCTCAGTCCCTTAGACCAAGAGACTGAGGGAGTGGTGCTATACGTGTGATCGGGGAAAAGCTGTTACCAAGCATGAAACAATCATGCATATTGAAAGTTGTTCTTTCAAGCGCATTCTTACAGTGCATAATATTGTTAACTTTAATCTATGACATGTTGTTCCTAA
>JACMIJ010000118.1:17763-31089 GCA_014805365.1 Koerneria luziae | reverse complement strand
ATGAATAAGAGTCATACTGGAACCTGGAGAGATATGTACCTAGTGAACCATATGAGACAGTGTGCAACCTCCCAGGTATCAACGGCTTACATCGTTTTTTGCAAAAGAAAACGGTAAACATATCCAATGACGACAGTGGAGGATAGTGCTGCTTTAGACGAGAAGAGAAAAAAATTGGATATAGTGAGAAAGTGCTCGAAGCAGAATACCACTTGTATAATATGGACAAACAATCACTGTGAGCATTAAACAACTTCCACTCCAGCAATGTCCCCATTGAGGCATTCATTATTTATTGTGACCCTTCATTACATATACCGTAAGATGTCAAAATTAACAATGGCGTGCTAGTAAATAGTTGGTAAATTACACTCTTGCGTTGATACACCATTGAGAGAACTAGCTAGGCACATAAAATTACATGAACTTGGTAGCGAGTACTTCGTCTATGAGTAGGTCACAGCCGATTCCATCGACTTTCGATGTTTATTTAATCGGAAGGCATTTAGGAATAATCCTACAAGCTGAATGTGTGCGAAAGTGTAAAACACTAGATCTTGTTTGAATGATGACTAGATTTTTTATCTAGATACGGTAGCTGGCACTAATATAAACCATGCTGACTTTTCTTATGTTTTCTATATTTTTGTTCCTTTGAAGCTTTTCTTTTAACTTGTTTTCTTCCTCAGGATCTGTAGGCCTTATGCGCCATTCATTTTTCTGTCTGCCCTTGTTTCTTATATGTCCTCTGTTAAATACCGATAGTATATTACCAAACACTATGTTATGTACTTGTTTTATTCTTCTTTTTTTTCTGTGCAAAGGTGTATATTTGTAGAATGGTCGACCAGTCGACGTCCTCCGGAGATGACAAGGCGAGGGCGCTGACCAATTATAGAAAGAAGCTAACCGACTATCGTGAAATCGAACAGAGACTCAAGGAACTTCGCAAGAAGGTTTGTTCTTTTTTTGTTAGTCATTATACCGTGTGCTTCAGGAACAAGAAATGCAGAAGGAACACGATAAATCGGAGAATGACATCAAGTCCCTGCAGTCGGTTGGGCAGATCGTGGGGGAGGTGCTGAAGCAGCTCAGCGAGGATAAGTTCATCGTCAAGGTATAGCCCTTTTGTAACTCTTGTCAACAATAATTACTTGGTTGACAGCTCTTTCGAAGCCCGGGCTATTGCTGTTATTGTATCATAACATTTTGCACCAAATCGCTGAGTACTGGAAATACAATAAGAGGCATGGACAGCAGTACTAGTATGCCCTACTGATTCACGTGACAATCCACGGTGTCATAGCCTTGGATATGCTTTAACAAATGATCTTCAAGTGCGGTTAACATGTTCAATGTTTTGCAACACTCTTACAATTAGTGGAAACACTATTCGCCTCTTAGCCTAAAGGAGAAAAAGTACAATTTCGTTGTTGCATACTTGCCCATCATGTTTAATAAAACAGGCAAATGTGTTTGACACACGGAGTATTCAAGGAGAATAAGATATAATAATGGAAGAAGTGCGAAACTCCTCACTGCCTCGAACAAACAAGTCCACAGTTAAAGATTAATTCGTTACAAAGGGAATATGATCCATGATATGAGCTTACCTTCTATTGGGTAATAGACTGTGCACCCTGTAGAATAACATGCGTGCTTAATGTGTATGGCTACAGCTTAGGTCACACGAGTTCGCTTTGAGCGTGTGCAAGACTCGAAGAATTACAAGATATACTGTGTTATGTGGTTATTGTAGGCGATGAATGGTCCGCGATACGTTGTTGGCTGTCGTCGTTCTATCGAGAAGGATCAATTGAAACAGGGAACTCGTGTTGCCCTCGACATGACCACCCTCACTATTATGCGACAATTGCCTCGCGAAGTCGATCCTCTCGTGTACAAGATGAGCCACGAGGATCCGGGCAAGATCACCTATGGAGATGTTGGTGGACTGGCGGAACAAATCAGGGAACTGAGAGAAGTTGTCGAACTCCCTCTTCTCAATCCCGAACTGTTCAAACGAGTCGGTATCTCTCCTCCCAAAGGGTGTCTTCTCTATGGACCACCCGGAACCGGCAAGACTCTTCTGGCCAGGTATGCATATCTTGTTGTCTATTGTTGTAGGGCGGTTGCGTCACAACTGGATTGCAACTTCCTGAAGGTGGTATCGTCGGCGATAGTGGACAAATACATTGGAGAATCGGCGAGGATGATTCGAGAGATGTTCAATTATGCACGTGATCATCAGCCGTGTATCGTATTCATGGACGAAATAGACGCCATTGGTATTATGCTCTTTCCATTGTGTACTTCCCATTCTACTTGTATTCAGCGTAACGTTGTATGTTGAGGTGGTCGTCGTTTCTCGGAAGGCACATCTGCCGATCGCGAGATCCAGCGAACACTCATGGAACTCTTGAACCAATTGGATGGGTTCGATACCCTCGGCAAAGTCAAGGTATGTTTGTAAATCCTATCATCCAAGTTGTTTGTTACCTTCACCTTTGTTTTTAACTTTTATATTTGATGTTTCTTATGCTGGCATGTTTTTGCGTGGCTTGCAACAGTATATTTTCAACTTGTTTATTCACATATTTCATAATTAGAGTCAGAAATACTCTGTTTTCGGTAATCGACACTTTTTGACGAATTTAAATTACTATGAGCTGAATCGCTGAAATCGTCGATTATGCCTATAATACTCTTCGAATAATAGTTGTGCGCTATTGTTGATGCGAATGAATAGTCGATCGAGCTCATTCTCCAATCGACTATTATAGTCCTCTCAGCTCAATCGACGATTTGGCCGATTCAGCTTAGGGATATCCATTGTTGCGAACAAAGAGGACAAAGATTTGACTATTACGTTTACGTTTACCCATATCGTCTGATATTACATTTCCACTGCTATCTGCCAAATCCGCGACAGAAATATTCGTTTTACGAACAAAAATATTTATGTATTATAGAAAGAGCGAAGGTTGTTTTTACCAGTTGTCCAGCTTCTCTATTACTATTATTCCTCCGTATATCTCTGTCATGTTAGTAGTAGTGGTGTCAATGTAAAAGATCCGAAAATGTTGGAAACCCCCTAATAAATGCGGTCCGTAGGCATACCCCTCCGATTTTTGATTTCTTTTCCGCCTACCTTTTTATTCTATGATTTTATTCTATCAATCCATCTCTTCTCCCATTGTGCTCTAGGTGATAATGGCGACGAATCGACCGGATACGCTTGATCCGGCACTCCTTCGACCCGGAAGACTCGATCGAAAGATCGAAATCGGACTACCCAATGAACAGGCACGACTCGAGGTACGAGTCACGTTTACAGTAATCCCATATTTGTATTCAAGTTTTGAATGATCTTAACATAAGCACTAAGAACGGCTAGCTGATAATTTGGAGTATATACAATGTGTAATCCCATATTTTAATATGGGCTCGTCGTTTATTCAATATTGTCTCAGACGATTTGAATCAGATCAAAGTATAAAGTGTTTTATGTTTCCGGAATGCGGGATGAAGGGTGTTTCCCATCTTTTCCCTCAGAAACATCCTTGTGTGGCTAGGAATATTCTGAATATTGGTGCGAGTATCATCACACGGTTCTTTCAAATATTCCAATTATCACTTTTCCAGGTGCTGAAGATCCATGCTAACCCGATTACGAAACACGGAGACATCGATTATGAGGCCGTCGTGAAGTTGTCCGATGGATTCTCGTGTGCTGACATTCGCAATATCTGCACCGAAGCGGGTCAGTGTGATCACTTTCTACCACTAAAGGAATAATCACTTGTTTCCGAGTATTTGAGGTGTTAAGGAAAAGAATTAACAAAGACATGACAGGTTTGTTCGCTATCCGGGCTGAGCGTGAATACGTGATTGAAGAGGACTTCATGAAGGCTGTGCGCAAAGTTGGAGATGCCAAGAGACTCGAAACAAAACTCGACTATAAACCTGTCTAAAGAGTATTTATGACTATGATAAACATATTTATTCGTGTATTGCTGTATTTTCTCATGTTAATGCGGTTTTTGGCCACCCTCATACTACACGATTTATGTGGGGGATGTGTATTGATGAGTATGATAGCAGACGGTGATTTTGAAGTATGGTACACGATTTATGTGGGGGATGTGTATTGATGAGTGTGATAGCAGACGGTGATTTTGAAGTATAGTATGTCGAGTCTTAAGAAAACAGACGATCAAAAAAGAACTCCTGCTTACTATTTGGTAGTACCCGTAATTGAAACTATTATATTTGCAGCCTACTGATGATGCGTTTATTTCTATGCTATACCATCCATACCACAAATGTATACAAAAACAATTTGGAAAAAAGCTGTGAATCTGAAAAAAAACTTCCGTTTTGCCCAAACTTTTTCTATGGTTTGATAAGTTTTGCCTATCATTGTTGAAAAAGAAGCGGTTGCCAGAAGCGGTTCTCTGGTTGGTGAATGGCAATATACCTGAATAGATGGGAAAGGAAAAAGAAGAATGGAAGGCAGCGGCTAAGGAACAACTCGGAGACGTCCAGTTCATGACCAAAGTCCTCATTTCCAAGCAAGATGAAATGTATGCTAATGATCTCCTAAAACGAGAGGTACGTACAGCATACTGTTATTACGTTGTGTTTTCACTTTTAGGTGCTTTATATTTATCTAAACTGCTGCTATTTCGCTGTAGCATTGTATGAAAGGAATACAATGCTCGATAGGCCTATTCCAGTTTGTGCTCTGTGAACTGAACCAGCCAGCTATTGTCAAAGGTCATTTGGAAGTCGGGGAAGTGCACCCAAGCATGCCTTGATACAAGGTGTCGAATACACTCATGTGTTGTCTCCATTGATGGATCGGTTGCTCATTCCTTTGTAGGAAGTGGAATCAGCATTTGGCGAAGACGAGAAACCAATTGAACATCTGAAGTTGATCCGAGTGCACGATGTGGGGGATCTGGCGGATAAATGAGATGTCGCCCGGGATATCCCCTCCATTCCCCTCCGCTTCCCTCCACTTGTTGCTACGTGATTCCACTCGACGTTCCTTTTCCTCTAAAATGGTTAGTCTTCCTTTACTTTCCAATAATTGTTTGTCGTACAATGACCTCTACAGTAAGCCATTCTGTGAACTTCTGTGCTCAGTGAACTGTTACTCTCGGTCACTGTAAAAGGTGACTATTATAGAATGCTCAGTAGTAACAGAGTAGTGTAAGCTGTTGCTGATGAATAAGTACGCCTGACTTTTGATGCATTTGTTTCTAATTGTATGAGGAATGAAAACAGCTTTCTGTTTTGTCATTTGATGTTATCGGAAGTGCGCAGTTTTCTAGAAGAAAGAGTGTTTCGGCCTTTGTTGTTTCTTCTTCTATTGGCTACTATTGTGCTATTAAGATCTCTGTTCTCGCTGCTCTCGCTGTTCATCTCGAGCCTCGTAAACCTCTTCTGCCTCTCGGCCTCTTCTTTATCGGTCAGTATCATCAATTAAAAAACACTTAGAAGAAAGACAATAATGAATGGCTTATGTTATCACTGTAATTGAAGTCACCGATAGGGAATAGATGGTTAGTTGCCTGATGGTTGGCCTACGGAGGATATGACAAAACGTATTTGCAGCAAATCAGTATAAGCAGAAGAAGAAATATCGATAACACGATGAACAACAATAATACAGATGCAATTATATCGTAGGATAATATATCAAATTCTAAGCAAAACAATTCATGAAAGCTGGGGATGAATTGACACATGATAATACTAACAGTGATCGAAGACGAGATCCACCATTGTTGTCGCATGCGAACGGAGGAGTACACAACGACACAGTCCTTTAGGAGAGGGCTTTAGCCAAGTTTCACAAAAGAGACGTCTGGGACACATTTTATATTGCAATAGGAGATGTATTTCATTTTCTTTGTTACATAAAGACTATCGTTTTCATCCTCCTACATTAGCCTGTTTCCCCAATCTCGCAGGGTGGTCACACACTTCCCTTGTTAGTACGAATTAACTATTTTGGAAGCCCCTACAAACTGTTTGCATACCAAAACATTTTTGATCTTGAAAGGGAAAAGTTATCTGGAATGAAGAAAATAGGTGACAGTAACGAGGTCAAGAGGATGCACCTCACTTTTGCTTCGCTGTTGGTCTGAACTCTTTCTCAGGTGTAACTGTTATTGCTAGGCATGCTACAGGAAGGGGGGTTACTGGTTCTATGTTACGGGTTTGTGCGCAAGAAACATGTGCCCATTTGATAGTTTTTGTATGTAATTGCTATTTGTTCTGCGATTGTTATGGATTCTTCTTTTCAGTATTCGTTCATGTGATTCTGATCATCCGCATCTCTCAATTGGCAGCTTCGCCTCCTCCATTCAATGACAATTCGACAACGTATTCCCCCGACCTCCCCAATGGCACCCTCGACATGTTTTTTGAGTAGTAGCCGATACTTTTAAGCTTCAGAAAAACAATGCTTTAATTTGCTTCTTTTGTTTTGTCTTTTGGAATGAATCATGCAGAGCATTGTTCAAACCGAATGATGTTCTTTACAGTTTAAAACGGTCCAAGTCACCGATTCCCAATGTACTATGCGATGCAGTATATAAACGATTTGTTGTGATGGCGCGTGTCTGTGTAGATCAAAAGAGAGCAATTATGGACGGCCCTATTGAGGTGCTCGCGAGTTGAGCGAAACATGTCCAGTGACCCGCCCCTTGTTATTTCGATGTGGTGGCTGCTGTTGCTTCCGTCGTGTATGGCACAATTCGAGGCGTCTGCTTGCGGATCCACGAAGGTTCGTCTACTTGTTCCTCCTCAGTTCTATTGCTGGGTGACAATTCGACCTTGACCCATTCGGTTCTCTTGTATTGTTATCGTTTCCCCAGACAACAACAATACAACACTTCTCTTTCAATTGTGTTATCAAAACGTCGAATTTGAAGTAGACTGTATTCCACTCGAGGATCTACCCTTATGAATCTTCCTTGGTGTGCACAATTCCTTGTGTGTGATTTCGAACAATGTCATCTCTTCTAGATCAAAATGAAGTTTGCGCATTTCTTTTTTTCCAACAATCATTCGACACTGAGTATTTGCCTTGTTAAAGGGATGCATTTTCGTGCCAGGAGGCAGGGATTCTTCCAATTACGAAATGGCCTTCTCGTATGTGAAAGCAGACGATGATACCATCGAAATGGAGCTAAGCGGTCGCGTCGCGCTTGGGGGGTACCTCTCCGTCGGTTTCTCCAAGGATATGACTATGGTAAGTCTCACTACTGTAGCGTATTGATTGATTCTCTATTCTCTGTTGCATTGCAGGGGGACGATTCGGTATCACATTGTACATCGGGAGACGGTTCTGGCCAGCAAGGATTGTCCCTGAACACCGGTCGATCGAACTCCATCCTTCCTGATCCAAATGGGGTGCAGACACTTGTCTCATTCAGCACTGCCAATGGCCAGACATACTGCAAGATCAGAAGGAAGATCAAATCCAGTGTCGAACAGATCTTTGATCTCTCCCACCCATACAATATCCTCCTTGCCCTTGGACCAATGAGAACCGATGGTCAATCACTGGGCTATCACAATATGAACAAATGGCTGCATGATCCCGCTGTTAGTGTCGCCAGCTTCGCTGCTGCACAGGGTGCAACCCCCCTCCCATCAGGTAAACTCTCCTCTAAATAACCAAGTATCTTAACTAACTTGTCCAGCAAAATATGGCGTGACGATTGGTTTCACTTATACTCAGTGTGCATTACTTTTTGGCCACAATGAAAGGACAAAAAGCACAACAAAGGACAGTGTGACAGTGACAGAGTGACAGACTGACAGAGTGACAGACACTAATAACCATTGATGATACCCAGCTTGCTGATTATAATTGAGCTGTTACAGTGGAAACGAGTGGAAATGTTTCGAAAGGAGCATCTGAAGGATTCGTGCAGACCTCCAGCAGAACGAACACAGAGCGACTTCGCATGCTACATGGTCAGTGTTATTGTACTCATTTATTTGTTCTACTATTTCACTGTAAACGATTCCATTCAATCATATGTTTTGATTGTTCTTTTGAGTTACTGTCATAGTGTCTTATTGTTATTGGCTTTTGCAGTGCTTGCAATCATCGCACTAACAATAAGAAGCATAATATATGTACTTTCTAAGAATGAGTCTTCTCCTCCGAGGACACCAGTCGATGGTAGAGGAGGATGACTTCTTCTTACTCACTCTTACTTTCCAACATGCTTGGTCTAACAATGCCTTTCATGTGCCCCTTTCGCCACGCTGATGTTGCTTTCCTTTTGAAAGGACATCGTATAATTATTTCGTCTTATGTCGAAACTATGCTGAACTGTCAAAAGCTTGCTTCAACAATTGGAAACAAGGCTTGCCGATTACCACGAGGCATATATGTGATAGCATCATACTGTCGCCGATCTACAGTACCTCATTTGCATACGACGACAACAATTTTTGCTTACTACAACAAAGAAATATGCAAATTAGAGACCAGCGGAAGCTTCTCAACATGATGTTCTGTCGTCACAACATTCGTCGGCTAATTTAGTAGATGTAACACAATGCCTTTTTCTTTTTAGACGCATCATTTTGTGTATTTTAGAAGTTGTTGTCATACAGATGCACAATGATGACAATGTTCTAGTACGCAATTGATTGAATTCCAGTTGAGGGAATTCAACCACAAAAAGAGCGTGAGATATCAGTGATAAGTGTTTTGTTTGCAGGGATGTGCATGTGTGTTGGCTGGATGATTTTTCTGTCAACGGGAATTCTGGTCGCGAGATTCTTCCGTGATCACTTGCCGAATACGCTGATTGGAGGAGTTAAGGTACTGTTCGTACGGCAGAGAACAGTCGGGCAACTTGTGTATGGGAGGGCAACACGACAATGACCGCAGGCCACACACTTGAAACGAGTCAGACGGAACACGTTATGACGAGAGAACCCGCTGCGTGTTATTGTTAGAAACCACTCGAGACATCTTCCTTCACGCATATTTTGTATTATTCATGACTTTTTATCAGGGAACTTACATGAAAAAAGACAGGCTTATGTGATCGAAAGGGACATTAATATGTATGTAGATAGTATTCTTTTTGTTGTAATACAAAAATGCTTTTTTTAAAAGATTTGATGGTTTTGCAACTTGGAATGCGTGTTTGCCTTTCAGGTATGGTTCAATGCCCATCGCATCCTGAACTCTGTCGGACTGCTGGCTATCGTCGTGGGATTCGTGTGTATTTTCGTGGCGAATGAATGGCGATGGTCTGGTCCGTCCCCATCCAACATGGCCGAAGTGGTAATATGCCCATTTTGCAGTACCCTCTTGGCTTTGATTTGACGTCTCTTAAGATAACGGAGCGGACAAAATGACGTAAGCTACACAGCGTTTTGAAGCTGTTCATAGACCGCAAGTAAAATAATACATATCTGTTTGTTCGCGCTTCAAAATCCCTGTGATCATTGGGTTACGATATCCTGCTTGAATATGGGAGGACAGGAATCTTCCATGTTATAATTGGAAGACGCTGATTGTGTGCTGTTGGTGCACATTCGGTGTGATCTACGAGTAGCGGTGTTCCTGACCAATGTGATTGCAGAACACGTCCTCTGGTTCGATCCACTCGATGCTGGGATTGCTGTCGTGTGTTCTGGCGTGGTTTCAGCCGATGAATGCCGTCTTCCGCTGTTCCCCTAACCATGGTTCCCGTTTTGTGTTCAATTGGATCCATCGTTCCCTCGGCTTCCTTTCCCTTCTGCTTGCCTTCGTGGCGATCATCATAGCGACGAATTCCTTCACCTGGATGGTCTCCTCTGGTGCTCTCATTGTGTTCTCGGTGTATCTCGGATTGTTCGTCCTGGTATCCCTCATCCTCCAACTCCTTCATTGTGTCACCGAAACGAAGCGTCGTTTGCAGGGCGACATTGAGATGACGCATGTTGGACGCCGCGTGGGAGACGCGTCTCTCGCGGCGTCCGCGAAGGGGCGGACGGGCTCCGCGCAAACAGCGCTCCTTGCCGTGTACTTTGTAGTGTCAATTGGGCTGTGTATCGGGTTATGCTTGTTGTTGTCATAATGACTTGCTTCTGTTAGCAGATGTTCTCTTGTATAATATGTATGTAATCTGTGCTTACTAACTATGTGTATAATGCGGGTAAAGAGAGTACGTGATATTTGGAGGAGGAGTCAGACGGACAAACACACTGTTCACTCGGCGGCATGGAGTATTCCACCACTCCTGCTTATAACCCTGCGAACTACAATCCGGGAGGGAATGGGGGCGCCTTTGGTGCCCAACAAGGAGGTGGAATCGGTGCTCCTGTCCGATCTCATGATGATCAACTCAAAATTGCTCACGGTTCGTTCTTTTTGTTGATAAATATTATTTTTTGTTACGGGAAAGTATTTGTTCAGTGTTTTATAGGACGTTACATTTCTCTTTGTCTCGGAATAGTAGTCTCCGAGTGAGGGAATGCTAATGAGTGAGTGTGCTATTTGTTGAAAGAACTCTGATGTTGTGCTTGATTTACTGTCTGATATTTCAGCGATATGCATGTCCATCGGTTGGATGGCTTTTTTATCCTCGGGAATCCTCTTTGCTCGATTCTTCCGCTCACATGCTTCTGCAAGGCCGATTTGTGGATCTGCGATATGGTTCCATGTATGCACCTCCCATCTTACAATTAGCAAACACCATAAGCTCGACTGAAAACTTCAATGTTTCTGTAATTTATTTCGAGGTCTCTATTGTTAGAGCTATTTGCATTTCCATTTAGCATTTTCTTACTGAACAGTGAATCGCATTTAGCTCCATCGCTTGTTCAACTTGACTGGAATTGGACTGACGATAGCGGGTTTCGTGATGATCTTCACTGCCCTCGGATGGCGGTGGATCGGTCCTCGTGCCTTCCAATCGAAGCAACAAGTAAGGGAAGGAGAAGGGAACATATTGCATTGCAGAATGAACAATGGGGGTCGATCCATGCCATGGTCGGACTCATCGCGTGTGTATTGGCATGGTTCCAACCCATCATGGCCAGCCTCAGATGCCATCCACACGTTACAGGACGATTCATCTTCAACTGGATTCATCGTTTCGCTGGTTTCGGTGAGTGATGTTCTTATTGTTAGCAGTGGAAAGCTGTGACATCAAATGGGAAGAGAAGTGGAAAGAGACAGTTTGGTAGTTGCGTTGTTGTTCAGGAGCTTGGTTGTGTGCGGCAGCGGCGATAATGATAGCGTGTGTTCACTTCGAGACGATGTTCCGATCGCAGAAGGCGGCCCTCGGTCTCTTCATCGCCTTCGTCGCTGCTTTCGGCGTGACTTTCCTCGTCTTGCAGTTGCTCCAGTTCATTGGTTTGTGTGTGGATCCATGGGACACATGGCAGTTATGTCAATATCCACTTCTGCGCACAATTCGACTGCCTCATTCTGTCATTTGTGTTCTCTGATACAGACAGAGTTGGTTGTGCTCAGAACATGGAACCCTACATAGGAGATGTGATATGATAAGATGATTGCAGGATGGACTCGTTCCCGTCGTCAGGTCGATTCCTCGGTCGACAACAACAGCGGGGTATGTCCTCATTATGTGTACACACATTGTTGTGTTTGCCAGAGGGAACAAGTTGCTTCGTTTCAGGTGAGAAATGCGCAGACAATTTTCTTTCTCCTCTACTTCATCGTGGCCATTGGCACTTGTGTTGCCATTTGTGTTCTGATAGGATTGAAGCCACTTGCATGACTTGCCATTGCCATCCTCAACATATCTACAAGGCCGGTTCACATTTCCATATACACTTACCGTACTTGCCCAAATCCCTTTGTTATCATTTTGCACCACCGGTGATGATTGGGTTGGTAGATCGAATCTGGTTGAGGATCACAACAAGTATACAAAAGCGAGTTACTCGACTACTCGAAACTTCTTGATTTTTTCAATTTTAATATATTTTTATTTACCTAATTAGAGCAATGGCACATTGTTGTCTTTGATTATATACACATGCCCGTTGTTGCTAGCGATTGTCATGGTTGAATATTTCTAGAAGGAGTCATCCACATAAATACATGTACTAAACAAATCGAGTAGTTTAGTAACTGGACTTTTCTTGATGTGATCTCGAATACTCTCGAATGTCAACCGTACTTAACAGGTCGCAATTTTCTTTGTATGTACATAGGACTAAAGCTGTCTTTATCACATACTGCACATGTACACACATACACACAAATGCACGTTGAGGGCTGGCACAAATACGCAGACCCGCGAGAGAAAACCCGAACATCACTCACAGGAAGACAACCTGAGGGGATGGAGTCGGTTGAAGGGGAAACGGACAGTAGCTGAAGGAACAAGGGGGGGTCAAGCATATAACAATCATAATACACGCTGTCACGGCTTAAAAGGCAGTGATAATTGGAGTGAGGAACCTATACAGAAGAGCACAAGGCAGATTGGGATGTGTCAAGTCGGAGAACCATCCTCGAATGTCTCTGGCAGTTTATCGGCTATTGAGAGACTATCTAGGCCAGAATTGGATAATTGTGATATGTTGTCGGTGGGTGAGATGGAAGGAACGAATCGTTGGTCGTCCAAGGGCGGCGAGACGCGACCGCGACGCCAGCCGCGACGCCGGAGGCACGAACACCACGAGTTGTCATCCATCCGGAGGACCGTGATTGCATCATCAAAGGTCTCTGGTAGGGGCTGATCACATGTCTCTGGGAGGAATTGGGTGAGGGAACCAGCGAAGATGGAAAAGAAGGCAAAGATCATCATCGGGACGATAGGGAGGGTGACATCAGAGAGAATGGCAATATACGAAGAAACTCCCGATCCAAATCGAGCTATCATCGAATTGAGTCCGACCGCCGTGTTACGTATCACTGTAGGATACAGCTCAGATGAGAAGATGTACAGGATATTGAAGGCGCCCTGTACAAATATCTTCCCCAGAAACATGAACACGAGGGCGACGAGGTACTTGTCATAGAGTACGGCTGTCATGGCTATCAAAATGGCGATTCCGGCAGAGAAAAGGGTCACCATCTGAGCCCTGTAATTAGCATATGGTCATTGAATCACATGCAGGAATCATACGAACTCTAGAGAATGCAGCCCCGCGTCCTAAGAAGCTCCTTAAAAATGTAAAGAAGTGATTCTTGTTCGCATTATTATTAAGCCAGTTAGATTTTTTGTGATTTTAGAATCTACAAAAGCATTATTGGAGCAATGGTACAGGCGTTACACTACAAAAACCCTACCTTAAAAACGCCTTTATTCCTTCTTT
>JACMIJ010000118.1:0-17663 GCA_014805365.1 Koerneria luziae | reverse complement strand
CAAAAGCATTATTGGAGCAATGGTACAGGCGTTACACTACAAAAACCCTACCTTAAAAACGCCTTTATTCCTTCTTTTAACGTAAATAAGCGAAATACAACATTTGCATACACATACACCACAATACACATTCAGCGTTTTAAAACTATTCCAAGATCGCCGCTCAACTGCACATTTCTTTGTTCGCTTTCCAAATTCCTTTGTGTTTGCGAGGTAAACTCATTATTTAGAACGGCGAACATGAAGCGTTGTTATTACAGATTCGTGCAGAAATACAGCAATCGGCTTCCCTTGTATTTTTAAGGGCTTGGGTATTTCAATCATAACAATTGGTGCAGTAATTTCTACCACCGTGGCAGACGTGCCGTTTCAGCTTACAATCTGATACTGGTCATTTGATTGTTAAATGATGAATGAGTCATTCAGTGTCACTAGAGAAGCAGCGTGGGAGAGAGTAGGAAAAAGATAAACACCGGATTGGAAAGAAAAGATCAGGAGTAGAAAGGGAGGTGAAGAAAGAGATACGTCTAGGGAAGGTAGGAACAACCCTAGGGGAAGAGAGACAAAGCTAAGGAAAAAAGGGAGACAAGCCTAAGGGAAGAAAGGAGGGAAAAGGGAGATATAAGAGGTGCGGAATAAAATGTTGGCAAAAGTGGATTTTGTGTCTGCTGCACGCTCTCTCATGGTTAGAGAAATTTGTCTAACAATGAGAGGGTGTGACGCAGACAGGACCACAGTTTGAAAATTCACATTTTGCCAACATTTTATTCCCACTTATGAATAGGAAAGAGAGGACAGAGAGAGAAACATAAGGAAATCGGATAATTATGTGTGACAAGATTAAGATCGCAATTTTTTTTAAAGATAAAAGTTGCAAATGAACTGGCCACTCAATAGGTATTATATTAAGTGAATTCCCTAAAAATGAGCTTCTTAGTTCTATCTATCATGGAGCGGGCTGTATCCATAGAATTGACCTGGCAGTCGGTGACTGCATTCACAGTCCATTGCAGCGATTCGCCCATCCCTATATCAAACACTCCTTGGTGTGTATGGCGTACGGTGTGACAACACTAACAAGAAGTAGAAAGTAGTAGATTGTGAGCAAAGGGATGGGATAAGTGAAATGGAAACGCACCTTTTGCGGCCGAAACGCATGAGGTACACACACGATATGAGGGTAGGCAGCTCGATGGCACCCGCAATGGCATTGTTAACGAAGAAGTTTCCGGAGAACAGCACCCTGCCAGGGGCCGACTGATCCGATAATGCTGCAAAAAGACAACATCAGCCACATTTCAACATCTCTAATCTACCTCTAAGAAGCTCTTCAACAATACAAATTATTAGATCAACGACTGTTCGATCCTTGCAAGGAGTGATTCATGTGTGTCCTTTCAGTGAGTGCCATCCCATTCCACTGTTTACCAAACGGCTTTGAAAAGAACAGGAGTGTTGTCTAAGGATGCAACCAGTAAATACAGAGTCCCCAAATTGACCCACACAGAACAAAAGATTGAATGACAAATATTGTCAGTTGTGAGAAATATATGATAACAGAAATGATGATAAAGGCAGGCTACTTCGTGTGTTCGGAGAATAACTATTCTATGCACATAAGGAAATGACAGAACAGGAGCTGGACATATTGCAGGCTGACAATATGCACAATAATTCACAATACGAATATGAATAAAGCAAACAAACCAATAACGACTCCATAGTACACAAGAGCTGTGGCCACAAAAACAGTGCAGATGATGAAAGTGCGCATACGCATCACATCCGACTAAAAAAACGGTAGATCAAACGACATGATCAACTATTATACTTCGATAATTTTTAAATATAATTACCAGTTCATAATCTGTGGCGTTGTGGGACATACCAATGTCCTGGACCCAAATATGTATATTTGTCATTAGCTCCCGTTCAGTGTTTACTATCGAATGACACATCATGTACATACTGCTGTGCCATACATATATGGTCTATGCACAGCAAAATCTTGGTTTCAAAACTACTGTAGCACATTCCTCAAAAACAGTTCATCATGTGCAATGACACTTTCTTTGCAGAATTTAAAAACATCATAAGCTTTTTGTTGACAACCGGTTAACGATGTGTTTCGAAAATGGGAAATACAAAAAAAGGAAAGAAAAGTGAATGCCTTGAATATGGTGACGATGCTGGCCTTCCGGTTCTCCCTCACCCACCGACTCGTCTCCTGATGTTGCACCAATTCCAGATCACTTGGAAGTGATCCCCGATTCACGCGGCACAAGTTGAATGGGAAGGGCGGTGGTCTGCAACATTCATCAGTGACACGACAAACGAGGGATGGGCTGCTCCATTTCTGATAGAGCAACACAATTATATAGCAACTGAAACACAATCCTAAGCCTTCCAAGCTTGCCCTAGAAGTAAGCTCACTTTCTAACCCTCTATTCTTATTGTACCCCTCCTTATGGTTCCATAGAACATAATGACGAGATATTATTCACTTTGCAATTACAACGTGCATGAGCCATGCCGAAAGATGCAGGCGTACATAGATCCCTACCGTATGCTCTGCACACGTAAAGAAACGTAGATAAGAAATAGCACAAATGCTACACATAAAATAATGTCTTCGCGAGAATATTCATGTTGCCGTATTAAGCCACCAGATGAATTTGGTAGTGTTGCCATCAATCGAATACAATGTAGCTGCTTGTCTAGCGACATATGATGTGCATACCTGCATGCCTTCCGAATGACTTGTTCGGCTTCTCCCAATCGATCGATGACCATCAACCACCGAGGGGATTCCGGAAGAGCGCATACCATCAAAACAGCGAAGAAATGAAGAAAAGAAGCTATCGATTGGATTGTCTTCCATGATTTGCAGAAATATGCAAGAAGAGCCAAGAAGGCATATCCAACTGCCCAGGGAGCTTGCAGAAGACTTCCAACCATCGCACGATATCGAACACCTACAAAAGGTGCCCTTTGCTAACAATAAGTATTCGGTTAGCCGCTTATTGTTAGAATGTTTTCATATTGTTGTATGTTTGTTCTTGAGCATTTTGTAACCGTATTTCCCGTATTTTAGCTGAACAATATCCTGATGGATGTATGCCATATAATGATAGGAGGATGAGCACCAACCAGTGATCTCCATGCACAGAATGTACGCAGCCAGATCAGCGGCTTCATTGCAAACAGCAGAACAGAATCGGATGAAGAGGAACATCGGGAAGTATTGTGTATAGGGAAGAAACATTCCGAACATCGAAGACAAAACTCCGAAACCAATCACCGTCGGCTTACGGCCGAAACTAAAAACATACGACACTGTTGGCAAGAAGTTCCCGTAGTTTTCACATTCATTTCACACATTCAAAATGGCAACAACAGCAAGAGTCTTATCCATTGTATACAGGAACACAAGCATACTAAACAACTTCCATGACTTCGTTGTAAACACATTTCAATAACGGTATTCTCTGCCACTGGCCGTTCGTGGCGATACATAGCCAATCAAGTAAAGTAGCTCTCCTCCCACCTTTCCTTTTATCTCCATCCCACTTTTCCCTATTATACACATACCCGTTTGTCCCATAAAATATATGTATGCGCATTATTTATGTATGTAAATATGTGCACACTATGTATTCTGTGATCAAACTGGGTCAAACTGTTGTATTTCATAACCTTTGCTCTATGAAAGTTTATTTTGAATTACCCCACCCAATAACATAACAAGCAAAAGGAAGTAAGAAATGTATAGGTATTTGTTATGCTGGTGTGTCGAAGATATGCATTTAGTTATCAATTCTGACGGTCTATAGTTCTAGCAATAAGATGCAACATGCATGCTAACAAAAACCTTAATTTTGAGGTTTTATTGACAGATTAGTGTTTTATTGTTATAAACCCTAATTCTTTGAACCGGATGTAGCTATCGTTCGTATATTTAACACAAGAGTACATGAAGATTTTAAAGGCTCACACCTTTCAAGCTTATTTTTTCCGAGTGCAATATGTATGCAGGCCATATAAGAACACTAACAATAAGACAGAATACCATGCCATAGGATCCGTGTTTTAACATTGTTCAGTAATAATGACATTAGCGTACCTATCAGAAGCGAATCCTCCTAGCAGACATCCGATAAGGAATCCGAATGAATAGAATAGATGAGCATGTCCTCGTTTCATGTTATGTTCACAAACGAGATCCCAATCAGTGACAATGGTTGTTTCCATCACATCCTTCTTATAGTGCCATTTCGTGCACTTCGTTTGTACAGCGCTTTCATTTATCACTGCCATTTGTGCTTCTTCCAATGTCATCTGCATCAGTTGACGATACCGTTCTTCCCCTCGATCGAAGTAATTACACTATAAATATGATATGATAATTTTGTCACCAAGACACCAGAACAATATTACGGCCACATCTTACATCATGTTACGACATTAGAACTTCCGCTGGTCTCAATTTTTTCATATTCATTTGTTCTTACGAAAGAATTGTTTTTGTAGTCGCATACAAACGAGGTACACTCAGCAAGTGTCTATCGCAGCGATAGCGCAAGGATGGCAATATTAAAATTGCGTTTTCCTCAAAGTGTATTATTTTCCTTCATTTTTTTCTAGAACTGGCACACCCCATAAGGTTGGCGGTAAAGTTCATGCACTTCACTAAGTCCTCCTACCACCGGCTGCCAAAAATGGTTTTCCTTTTGGAATAAGTATAAATACACTGTTTTCATGTCATAATTTGAACATAGTTAAACCCACAGGTCTGATTTTTTGGAGTCAGTAGGCGCCATAGAGAGTAACTTTCAAGAATATTATGATGTTAAAATTTGCCTTCTGAAGACTGTGACGACGACGTCAATTTCCATTTTCAAGCCCCCAATTACAACTTCCGTCTTATAGTAAATGTTACCAATAGACAAATATAAGTTACCAATAGGGTTCCCTATCAGCTAAAAATACAGAAATAAAAAATTCCTTCTGGCGTTCTAGTTACTACGTCAACAAAATGTTGGCCTCTACTAATTGTAAGAAAGTGGGACACGCTGTCACCATCCAATTCCTCGTAAAGCTAGAAAGTTTTTATTCGGTGAAGGGCTTCTTCTAATACAGACGAATGAGCAATGACAACAATATTTTAAAACATCTGCTCCAGAAGACCGGCACAACGTTAACAAGTTTTGAAAAAATATCCCTCGTCGACAGCCTCAGTTTTGACAATTATGGTTCATTGAAGCTAATATAACATATTAGTACTGTCTCCGATCTATTAAAGAGAATATAATTTGAAAATTCCATCTGGCCTTCTATAAGCGACGTCGTCAATGCTGACGACATCAGATTTCGGAGAGTACGCTCGGGCGAAGCCCCAGCTCAACATAAGACTTGCAGAATTAAAAACTATGGCATAAACGAGCAAGCAGGGGAATCACCGGCATTCCCCCCCATTTCAAAGTTTGGGTAATAACAACAGTGACCGAGACATTGCAATTATTCCCGAAATGTCTTTCATACGATATATGTATGTATGCCCAACTTTTTAAATGTGCAAGTCTTATATCTTGAGGCAGTGAAACTTCCACCGGCTCAAATTTGCATATTCCTTTGTTATCAAGAGTAAAGTTTTTGTTATTATGAGCGAATGAAGCATGATGAGGTATTGTAGACTCTTCGGACCACGCTTCGCAATAATGTGCAAGTAAAGAATACTAGCTTCGATTAATTCAAGCAGTTTTAATATAACAACCTCTGCTAACCTGATCATGTACTTGGTGCAGATATGCACTCTTAACTTGTGGATAAACAATGGTCGTGTTGAGAGCATCTTCGAGTGTCCATAGTGTGTTATTCGTCCGATTATCGAATCCCGGCACTTGACACCAATGGTCTGGTTGATACATCATATACACAACATTCAGATTAAAGATCGCATGTGGTATCTGCTGCATCGATATCAACAAGTACACCCAAATCTGCCACCAAGAACAACCGCCGATTATGTTCAGAATTCCTGAAGACATATTATATCAGTACTGCAATATCGGTTAATGACAAAAGCATGTGACTTTTGTTCTTAGAAAATTATGACAACGCGAAAGGACAATTGTTACGTTCTTTGTATTATCTTTTGACATGCATGAAAAGCATGTTGAACCTGCTGAACAGACTAGCAAGTGGTGTGTTTCACGCTCTTTATTATAATAATGCGTTTTTCTATTCTTGAGGCGGCAGGGCAAAGGCAAAGGAAAAGTCTCCCGTATTCAAGGTATT
Organism: Koerneria luziae; assembly: GCA_014805365.1. Lineage (NCBI taxonomy): Eukaryota > Metazoa > Nematoda > Chromadorea > Rhabditida > Neodiplogasteridae > Koerneria > Koerneria luziae. The sequence continues at coordinate 11,366 of JACMIJ010000118.1, read as the reverse complement.
TCGCCTGTGGGAGTCCTGAGAAGGCCAGGGCGTTGTGGGGCTATTTAAGTCCGAAGGTACCCAGTCATTCACACGGACCGATTACTTTTCGTGATATCACTACCAATTGCCGACCCCGGAGGGATAACACCTTGATTGGGTTGGGACGTGCCGGGGATCGAACCCCGGGTCTTCTATATATGTAGTGTAGGGCGCCTTCTGCCACTACACCACTTCGCCTGCCTTGAATACGGGAGGCTTTGCCTTTGGCAAGGACACTCAGTCAAACCTTCGAAATCCACTGGATCAGTGAACTGTTTTGTCCTTTGTTTCGGACGGTACTTGTCTTGAATAGTCATATGCTGGTCACGAATCTCTCTGGCGCTGAAGGACGCCTTGTGTCCGCCGCGTCTGGATACAGTACGATGTGAGGAAAATGGAAGATACCCGACAACAGAAGCAGTTGCAATGGACGATTCGGATAGAAACATAGATGACTTCGGTGTTCCTCCCAGTACTGACGCACTATCATCAACCACTGACTTTTCCTTCTCTTTTTCTCTTTTACGTTTCAATTCGTGCATCTGAAGGGTGAGAAAAGGAAGATATTCACATTTGGCAGAAGTGATTCTGAGACGGCGTACGGTGGAGAAACTCCGGGATCAACAAGAGCGGGCTCGCTATATATCATATGTCTCTTGTCCAACTCTTCGAGATTACTGTTTGGCTCCTGAATACATTGCAATTGATTTCACCGAATAGACGTCAACTCACCGTAGTCGCTGGCGACGATAACAGACAACGCGCCTCCGGGTCCATCGGATCAATCACACAGAAGACTTCCTCCAGCTACTGCCCACACCGACTCGTATCTCTCCCTACCATTACACCAACACCAATAGGCGCACTCACGGCACCAATGCACTACGGTAAACACACCAGAATTGCACCCGACACCCGGCACCCAGCATGACCTGCCAGATGGTCAGAGATAGAGGGTTATGGTATTCGAAGGGAATGAATGAGACCTCCCTGTCGGGGAATAGTCCTGTGCTCGTTTTGACACAATTTCGCCTTCTTTTACTATATATCCGATCCTTTTCCTCTTCTTTTTACGGGAGACTCGCTGCTTTTTTCGCTCTATCGAAGGCTATTTTTTGTGCAGGCCGCGCCTGGTGCGGGGATGAGAGTGTCCAGTCTCGTACCCTCCACATGGGCCTCCCCTTCCCTGACTACCCCCAGAGCCCTTTCCTTACATTTACCTTATGCTAGCAACAGAGTAAACAACAAATTTATTGCTAGAACTATTGGTTAGAGAGAGCTGGTTCTTGCTTACTTTTTGCGTGTAGGATGCTTCATCCCTCGGCACTTCCCCCAGAATCACTTTTCCTCCTCTCTCGCAGTTTTTGCTTATGCCATTATGTCATCATTTCTTGACGATTTTTTCTGTCTCGAAACTGGTCGGATCTTTTTACCATCTGCAATGAGTGTCTCCGCTGCCACCCATTTTGCATCTGTCTTCTGTCCCATTCACAGACTTATCTTTCTTCGTACATGCACTACCTCGAAGTATGAGGTGGTTGTATACAAGTAGTAGTACAACTTGTCGGTCGATACCTTCATCAACACAAAAACCCTTGTTGGTTTTTGAGTGTTTCTCGGGGCAACGCAGCCGTTTTTCGCGATCGTCGACTTCATTGATAATGATTGCAGGGTGGGTCGTTGTACCAGTGGCTATTTGATAGCCGATCGTGCCATCGTGGGATTCTAAATCCCGTCGTTCCTCTCAGGAACCGCTTCTAAAGCGATATATTTTCTATGCAATCAACCGTATTTTATCGATGAGTGGCGACGATCCAACGACCCCAAGCCCTTCCAGCAGCCGACAACCGGAGAGGTATGAACACAGTAAACTGAACACATTCATTAATCACACTAAACATATGAAGACTAACATAATGAGTTGGTGATTACAAAGACGAAACATAGTAAGACATAGCACAATATGCCTTCCTTACAATTAGATAATCAGACAGAATCATTTGTCCTCATTGTACTAGTTCTAGTATTTCTTCTCAATTACCCTATTATGTCCCATCATACATGTAGCCTCTCTTCTTCTGTTCCCCTCCTGACTTCTTCTCTCGTTTTCCTTCTATTGCCCCTCCACCGTTCTCGACTCCTTTCTTCATGCCTTATCCTTTTCTTGTTTCCCTGTTTTTTCTTCTTCTTTTGTCATTCATCTTTCCCTGCTTCTTCTTGTCCCTCAACACCCTTTCTGTCTCTTCCTTCACCCCGCCATGCTATTTTATGCCCTTTCTATCCTATTCATAGTGTCTCAGGAAAGCAACTTATTGTTAGTACGGTACTCACAATTAGGATGCTTACTCATTATTTATCAGCCGCTATAGTAATAGCACCATTTGTAAAGTGAAAGGAGAACAATCTAGGTACCATAGAGCAGTGGGGGTTTGTTCAATTCATTGCAAGTTCCTCATTTTTGTGTACTAACAATAAGACATACATATTATGGAAATCTTATCAAGGAAAAGATGCCCTATCGGGGTAAGTTGAAAGGAATACTTTTTTCCTTTCACATGAGAAATGGTGATATTACTACGGCGGCAGCTGAAGTTGACCGAAACTGTAAATGAGCGACATTGTGACATCCCTGATTTTCAGTAGCAGGCCATCTCTCCGTCCACCATCATCAGTATCGGAATGGCAGTTGCTGGCGGTGTTGCACCGTGCAAATTTGCTCCAATACTACGACATTTTCATCGCTCAAGGCGGAGACGATGTCAATCAGATCATGCAGTGTGATGAACACGAATTCATGGAGATTATGTCCCTTGTCGGCATGATTAGTAAACCTCTCCATGTTCGGCGATTGCAACGCACGCTTACAGTGAGTGACACCACAAACCACACCATGTCCAGGAGTTCTCTAAGGACCAAGCGTCATTCAATATCGCAGCCATACAGCACATTGGACCACCGCCGGTCAGCCAATTCGCTTCTATTGGAGGCACTGATCCCATACAGTTATTCATGCCAAGTATGTCTTGAATATTTTAGTATCAGATAGTTTGTTATACATTTGCACAAAAGTCTTGATGTTTCAGATATGAACCTGACATCCTCTTCACCATCCCTGGTGCTTCCTGCCAACAGTTCTTCCCCAGCCGATTCCACATTATTATCTTCTATTGGTGCCACGGCCAATGTTCTCACAGGAGACTATCTTCAATCCCTTGTAGACAAAAACCAGTCGTCTCCGTCTCCACAGGATGGCGGAGACTTTGTCGCCCTCGGCGACTTCGATCCAAATGGAGACAATACAACCGGCGAGAACCCCGTTCTCACAGAAGCACAGATATCCAGACTCGCACACTGCTCCCAACTCATGGTCCATCGACTTCCTCCGTATAAGCCAAAACTCATTCAAAACAAGAAGAAAATTAGCAAGTGAGTGTCACTTGATTAGTGTCATTACTGACATATCTGACTCCGTTCTGTACAAATATCTAACTGTCGCTATATATGATCACTTTTGTAAGCGTATTCAAGTTTGTTACAGTTCTACGAAGTTCATAGAGTCTTGTGCAACTATTTAGCCTTACAAAATTTTTTGATTACTGGCAAATTTGTGTAATTGGAGGGAAACCTAACAATAAGATTTTATCAGACAGTCGGATATTTGTATAAACCGGACTCAGGTATGTAAATGTATATGTTGCCTATAAGGTTAATATTGTTGATTACACTATTAGATAATGATTATCGGAAAGAACGGTAATCTTAGAGAAGGGTGAGGCTGGAAAACAATAAACGATATCAGTTTTTTTCACTTTTATGCTAATGGGCTAGAACATAACGCTAACTTTTCTTTAAAGCCTTTAAGCTAATGGTTGTAATCCTAGGGAGCTCCTTGACATACTAGCTATGCCGCACACGAATCCTCGACGTCCAGATGAATATCGAAGATATTCCGCCATCTACGGAAGATTCGATGCAAAGCGAAAGCCCGATAAGGTATGGTACCCGTCTTACAATTGCCTTAGGCACTAACCCTTCATGAGGTGTCAGTGAACGAGGCCGCTGCCCAGATCTGCATGCTGGTGCCGGCGCTGCTCACCCGCCGGGATGAATTGTTCTCCCTCGCTCGTCAGGTATAAATACGAACACATGCACATATCTCCTAGGTCGTCAAAGATGCTGGCTACCATTACGTGAAAACACGCAAAGATGATTCTCGAAAGCGTTGCTCAAATGAAGCATTCGATGCACAATCACCATCGTCCCCTCATTCCCCACGCAGTTCTTATTCTACTTCCCCCACTCCCGGTCCTACCGAAGAAGAAGAAAAACCCGATTCCGCAAAGCGATCGTTCTTAGAACAATGGGCTGATACCTTGAACAAAGAGTAGCCACTCAGAGATCTATTATATATTATTAGCTGCAAGCTGAACCACTGACATGTAGTATTCTTTCTAGAGATTCATATCAGAGTATTGAATATTCCATTATAGCCCATATCACGTGAGACAGAGAGTTCCTTTCGAAGTGATTGTCTCTTCAGTGTATAGAATATGTATTTCCATTCCTTTCTCATAGATCTTGCCATCGCCCCCTTCAATTGTCCCTGCATGGCTTGGATCCATTGCGCTATTATTCATGGAAGTTATTCAATTTTTCATCTCAGCATAAAATGATCACAAGCAACGGATAACATCAGTGCTAAATAATCCTATAAGTACCCTTTCTATTCATGAGCCTAAATGACACATTTTAAGCAGAATAGCAAATTTTTTTAAAGTCTAGTCTAACAATAAGACAATCGACATCGAGTGACAAAATTCACGCGCTTAGTACTACGCGCCAAAATGTCCGCTTCGTCGAATTGTCCTTCCGTCAAAATCTCCGTTTCTCCAAATTGTCTGACATGCCTTGCTGTTCCTCATCTGCATTCGAAAAGATTGGCCAAGCGAATGAATTGTCCATGTACATAGGTACTGTAGGAAGCAAAATGCTATGGTTGCATAACAAACGCTCAGCTTATGTATGTCACAATATACCGAAACCGTGCAACTTCCGCTGTCATAAAATTTGCATATCGTTTTTTTTATGAAGAGGGAAGTCTTTATTGTTTAAATCATACGGTATAAATGACAACCATTCGATTTTAGCAACATCATGCTGAAATAGCGGAACTTTCGGCGGCTTAAAATTGCATATCCCTTTGCTCGTGTGCCAGAAGTCTTTGTCGCCGTCATGATCTTGCAAATGTGTAACACGCTTTCGGTGTGGACCCCATTTGCGCCAACGGTTCTTATCTCCTCTAGAAACATATTTTATCGGAATTTTGTATTGAACCTTCCAAAGGCTATGGTCACCAGATTGCCCCAGAAATTTCAGCCTTATAAATACCAGAATGGAGCTAATAGATCGATTGGCGCAAATGGAGTCCTCCCCGTTTTTGACATGGCGAAGCGTTTGCGCTCCACTGAACCAGAGGCTCCAGCGTATGGTAACGGAACTGTTATTTTGTGGCGAAAAATTTTTTTTGGAAAAAAATCGCTTCCTACTGAACTTTCGCGCCCAAATATCCACCAACCTTAGTGCTTTTTTGTTGATTTATTGCTTTCACCAAGCTTTTCTGGAAGTCCACCAAACCTTTGGGACGACACCACCGAACTTTTAGTGGGGAGCAAAAAAACCGATTTATCCCTTACTAGGGCTCTATTAACACTTCTCTTTAATGTATTTGTTTTTTCTACCTTTGTGTTTTACTAACATAGACTTCCTTTATCAACAATTTTACACATGTAGTAAAACAGGGAAGATTTGAAATAAGGTCAAGACCCGCCCACATATTCTGCCAATAATAAAAAAAGCTCAAATTTGTTTGTTTTAGTGAGTAAGGTATTTGTTATTATATGCAAATTAATTAATGTATGCCTACCGACGCAACATTCTGTGAGCAAATTGCGTTCATACTACTTCTTGATAGTGATGAACACAAGTCCTGGTTCTTCCCACCCAAAAATTTGTAAGGGTTAATAATACTGTTTGACGTTGTTTCATATTCTCGGATGTGCGTTATCTTATTGTCGAAGTGGTATGTTTTACTTTATGTTATTTTGGTACTCCGATATTTATACTTTACAGAATGGAACCTCGCCGTAGTGCGCGTCTTGAGGCGAGACGTAGACAGGAAGAACAAGCCCAAGCAAATCAACCACAACCAAATGCACCGCCATTTCATCTAGTACGGATTGTACAACAAGTGGTTGAAGCTCCGGAGGATGTGGACGATGGCGAAGCTGAGCTGGACATCCAGGCAGAACTCGACCATTTCCATGTATGCTTGCCTTTCCTGTCATTCGTGTTCAGATGTTTCTTTCCCGCCATCGCACACGCCGATTCGACTTCGGACCCTCGTTGGGATCTGTATGTTCAGTCTTTGTTATATATTTAAGCAATTGCAATCCTTTTTTGGGACCATTTGTGAAATGTACCCTGCACTCTTGCATTTTTCTCGTGAATTGTACTCACTACTCATGGCTTACACGAGTTGTACAGAGTACGATGGGTGAAGTACGATCGTGTTCATGAGAGAATAGTGGATCGCGGTAGAAAACCCCTAAATTGTCAACAAGTATATTACGAAGTGTCACTGATGGATTTCACTATCTTAGTCGTAGTTAGCCCATGTTTTTTTTTTTGCCCTATTAAGGAATACACCAGTGATAATGAGTACCTTTTCTAAGGTGTAGGCGCACTTTTTCACAAGTTTTGCAATGTTGAAGAATTAAATTAACATTTTATGAGCCCTGGTATAGTCCAGGTCGTGGAATAGGGGGTTTACTACCGTGGCTGATGTTGAGTTCACAGATTCTTGCTTCCAGCGGTCTACGGTACCTCAATTGTTTTTACGACACAACTACAAAAGTTTATAATGCAAGAACTAAAGTAGTTATTTTGGCATGTTGTGTGCCCAAAAGGATTTAAGTCGTGCTATTATGTTTTACATAGAACTGAGACCCTCCAAACAAAGGCATGCCGTAGACGTGGTAAGTGCTGAAACTGATGTGGCACAACATTTTACGTATTTGAACAAGAGTGAATATCGTGGGAGTGCAGTGAGTGCAAGAGTGAAATTTACGAGGTTTCAGAACGCAAGTTGTATCTCAGTGCCTACCAGTTCAGACACTTTCTTGCGGGTCGTTCCCATAGCGTATTCCCTGAGACTGTGTGACCACCCAGAAGTGTACCCTGTCCATCGGTAAATGACATATATCGCCATTCCCTCCTCGACATATGCGAGACGGATTCACACGCCGTTCAGAATCGACCAAATTCATTTTGCACTGGCTTAGGGAATGCGGGGCACTATCATGCAAACAAGTTGTATGCTCTGGTAAACCGCTGTTTTTTTCTAGGAACCAATATCTGCACTTTTCTAATTTTAAATTTTAGCATATACCATTAATAAGCCGAAAACGAAAGGCGCTTCAAGATGGATTGATGAAGAAACCGAAATGGGAATCGGATCCCCATCGGCCGAGTCTCGAGAATCTTCCATCCAACATTCTCGTATACGTCTTCTCCATGTTGTCTCCAAGAGAACGTCTTCTCGTCGAATGCGTTTCCCGCAAGTAATTCTCTCTCTCTCCCAATTCTCTTCTTGTGATTATACGGTGGTCGATGAACATGCTTTGTGTCAGATTGCGACGCATTTCGATGAAATCGTGGAGTCGTCAGACCCATCTGGATTGGACTCATTTCTATGGAGCGACTCGATATCATCGAGCAGAAGTCGGCAACAAAGAGGTTTCTTTCCATTCCATTATCATCCTATAGGTCATGATGTTCCTGAAACGCGCGAAGCGACTCAATTCGCTGAGTTTGGACAGTTTCCGAGATGCGTTGGATTACAGGTACCAATAGAAAACTTGGTCAAAGTACTCGTGTGACAACATATTTCAGATTGTGTGCCGACATTTTGTGGCTTGTTCTCGTTGATAGATGTTGTTTAGCATTGCCCGGGGCATCAGCTGCCTGTGTGGTCCTTCTCTGACCACACTGGTCTTACGTGGAGTGATGGCCACCAACAGTTCTCTTCAGCAGATTGGCCTCGGATGCCCTAATCTACGATGTATCAATCTGGCCAGCTGCTTCAAGGTATGATTACTCATGTCATCGAACATGTATTGGTGATTGTAGGACAGCGTGATTGAACGTGGAGTCGGTTCCATGTTGAGCAACCTGCATCATCTGGAGCATCTCGATGTCAGTATGAATGAGCGTTTCGAAGGATATCCGTCATTCAAGGAACTCCCCCCTACCATCACTAAATTGTGTCTCAACTATTCCTACAGGTTCGATTTGATTGAAAACAGAGGTGTGCGTCAAATATTATTTCGTCAAATTCGTATGTTTACGAAACATTTTAGAGACACTTAAGATTCTAAAATGTCAAGTACACGAAAAAACATGGTCTGGATGTCAAGCACTTAGTGGCCTTACAATTAACTTCATTATGTTTCTACCAATAACATTACTGAAATATATGTACAGATATCACAAATATTTTTGTTTAATTACGAACATCTCGTAGAATTTGTAATACGCGGAAAGTTTGACGCACACCTCTTATTGCATGCTGTAATTTGGACTTATTGTTATTTTTTTTTAAATTCTGAAATGCGCTAATAAGAATGGCTATTGTAGTATGTGATTTTGCACCACTCTTGTTTCTTCTTCCCCAAACTCGTGATCTACGTACTTAATATAATATTCAAACTTATTGTTAGTTTTTTCCCAATTACCCAAATTTGCCAATGGTGGTAAGGTGGTAAACCAATACCATTTCACAAACTTGTGAATCTGTGCTGAACTGTGATTAACTTGAATACGGTTACGAATTGAATATTAAGCGACAGTCGGATATTTGTACAGAACGGAGTCAGACAAGCCAATAATACATGAGCGTGCACGTGGAGCTTAGCTAATTTATCTGGCAGCATATAGATTATGTATTCATTTCGCTATTCACAAGTGCGAGAGGTGATTCAAAAACGAGGGACTGTCTCCAATGTGTTCTGGTTGGCGGACAAGAGATGATAGCTTCGAGAGGGGGATCAGGATGTTGTTCTACACATGCCCCACATCATAGGCTAATCGAGACATCAAGTTATGTGTGCTAACAATAAGCATTACATGATGAATACTTGATCGGTCCACGAGTGGATGACGAGTTTGAGGGATTAGAAATGAGACGGCAATGTGAATGGGTGCAATATACACTGTGTTCTTACAGTTTGACGGGCGAGGCGTTGCTTGCGATGAGAGAACGTCTTCCTAATCTGCGCCAATTGGAGATGAATGGAGTGGAGACAATACCTGCTAATATCCTCAGCAAAGTATTCTCCAACTTCAACAGGTATCCCACGCTGCCTATCCAAACCATGTGTATAACCCTTGAATCTGCATGTGGAACTAGTAATCTTTCTATAATCATGTCTTACTCATACCTCGTCACCCCGCGCTTAAAATTTTGTTAATTGGTGGCACCCGCAAATTAACCCTGGAAAATTATTAGCACTCCCTTGATGAAATTATTCTGTATGGGTCACCCGCATTGCGACAACAGGAACATGTCGTGTCCATATATTGTCTTACTGTTCAATTGGTCATTGAGTATTTGCTGTTCCAGTCTGGAGTCGTTGTCGTTCCGTGAGTCTCAGGGAGACAGGAATGGTTCCTTGATCTATGAACTGGGTGAGATGCCATCCCTTCGAGACGTCTACCTGGATGACAATGGTTACATTGGAGACATGGCCATTCAATCTCTTTGTCGCGGATCGGCCAAATCTCTGTCGGATCTCTCGTTTTCCAATCAATACATCTCATTCGATCGTCGAACATTCGAGCAATTTGCGAGTTTCCGTCGACTGGAATCGATTGAATTGTCGTATATGGACAGGATGAGAGACGAGGATCTACTGTTGGTGGCGAGACTGGGGACGCTGAGGAACGTGAAGCTGTGTCAGTGTCCGCTGATCACTGGCCGGTCGCTCTGTCTTCTCATCACATTCAATCAGGTAAGTCTTTACTTATCTGTCTTCTTTTGCTTTAACACTAATATTATATTTCGTTAATTCCAGTCAATTCAATTGGGAAAATAGCTTTGTTGGTATCGTGAAGACTAGAGAGTGGATTATTTGTCATTCAGCATGGAAGAAGAAGATCAGATATTTTAACCTTGTTCACAGACGTCACTTTTAAATGTTTCAATATGTCACTAACAGGGAAAGAAGTAGGGAAAGTGAAGATGGAGAAATTTAGATCTCACTTAGGATGACCTTATATGACTACTTCTTTCTTTAAAAAACTGATGATGCATCAAAATGACAATGTACTACTGCTTTAATAGGTTACTTCTGACTACCTTATACACTGAATACCCTAGGTTTTAGAGGTTATTTTGCGGAGTTTGTTTGAGGTTTCAAATAACACAAATTGTTCATTTGTTTTTTCACAATGAGTTGAAAAATCTTTCTTGCTGCAAAGCACGGAAATTCTGCTCAAATAAAAACAACGCTAATGTTTTCTAATAACACACTGAAAACCAATTGAAAATCATCTGTGTAGTTGTGAAATAATTGATTGAATTCAAATAGTAGTTGAGGATGACTGACACAATTGAATGGATTGTCAATTAATTATCAATCTTGTTGGTTTCACGGAAAGTTTGACACACCTCTTATTGCATGCTGTAATTTAGGTTTTTTTTAAATTCTGAAATGCGCTAATAAGAATGGCTATTGTAGTATGTTTTCAATTGTTTTGCCCATATTTTATTTAAGTGATGATTAATTACTATTATTGCTGAGGCGGGTCCTTATCAAGTTCGTTCAGTCGTAGCTTGTCATATACAGAGGCGAGGTCAGCTCTACTTCAAGGGCCAACAATTGATTATTACGTTTTGGCGTGTTTTGCATCTAAAGAGTATGTGAAAAGTGTGTCTCAAAATTTGAATTTTTTGGTGAACTTTTATTGCGTTGCTGATGTATGTGAATGATAGGGGTACTCGCTTACTCCAAGCGAGGCGTGCCCCCTTGTCCATTTCATCATGTTTCTTATGTAGCGTCAGCTTATCTCCGGAGTTGCCCATGTCCTTTCAGAAGCTGTCCATGTTGCTGGTGAATGGTTGTGCGGCGATGAAGAGTGGGCGCGCGCAGGCACTGCATGCCGCGCTATCGGCGCGCCAAGCACGCGCGGGTAGTTTTGTGGAGAATCTGATCCTCCGTGTCCGCTTCGATAACGAGTTCCCTCCTCTTGACTATGTTCCTCCTGTCTCAGATCGAATTATTGAATTG
>JACMIJ010000117.1:21073-31091 GCA_014805365.1 Koerneria luziae | reverse complement strand
CATATTCAGGTTGGCATGGGTTTGCGATTGCTGGAATGTACCGGTTGCTGTGAACCGATTGTCGTCAGCACGGAATAGGGAATGCTGTCTGGCCGGGGACGAAATTGTTTTAGGACAAACGGTGATACGTAAACACAAGCTCGCGAGCACTGTGGTGCATTTTTTCCGGGATTCTAACAATGTATATTCATCCCGAATTGTGAACAGAAACCTATAGTTATCGTTACTATCGTATAGGTGCATATGTTTTTTTTAGGAAAAGTTGCCGACCAATGCGTGTTTGGCGGACGAGCGACCGCAGGGAGGACTTCCGCCTCATCGCCGGGTCCGACGATCGCCGTTGCAATTCCGGCATCTGAAACATCTCTCGTTCACTCTTTGGTTCACTTCGATTCACGCCGGAAATGACGTCTCAGACAAAGCAGAAGAGGACACACAGACAAATTGAATTGTAGAAAGTGCAAGACGGGAGGTCCACTCACTGTCGGGCAAAAATGAGGAACCGAGTGAGAGGGTGAGGGAGAGAGGGAGAGAGGGACGATATCAGCCCGGAGAATACGCACTGATTAGAACGGCTACGGTGTCGCACAAGTAATCAGGTACTGCTTGAAGAGAAGTAATGACTGGCAAGGTAAACACAATAACCGGCCTATGCTTCTATGACTAACTGCATATTCTGATCGGCATCACTCTGTAAGTAGTTCTGTTTGTAGGCACATACGCTTCACAGATAACAATAAGACAAAAAAAGAAGTATGCAAACGAATATTGTGAATGGAAGTGCAAAGGATAAAGAAGTCAGTTGAGCAAGGGAAGAATATCATAGCCTGGACGTTACTGGCACAGCTTATTCCACACTCAATGGCAAGGTGAGATGACGTCCGATGGATGATTCCATTTGCATGCGAGCGTCTTCTAATCTTATTCTAGGCACCATTATGATGACCATCGGACATTCTACGGGCATTAGCTAAGCATTTTTTATGGAGCAACTAACCATAACAAACTCTCAGCATAATAACAGTGCTCGTTTAAGCAAAACATTCCAATGAAGATATGTAAGACTTATCGTGAAATGAACTTGCACAGACAGTTAATACAAAGAGTACATAATTGACCTTAAGGGCAAAGCGCAATTGGTTCCTTTATTGGATATTACATTAATTCACATTGAACTTGAATAATAGTTAATAGATGGTACGTGACTCCCGACGTGCCTCCCGCCTCACCAGGGCGCCATCCCTCCGGGATCGGGTTATATGGTAGTGGTCTTACCACGAAGGTATCGGGCCGGGTTCGGGTGGAATCCACCGGCCTTATATTTCCTAATGTGTTCCTGGCACATCAGGAACCCCCGTCGAGGAACCCCTGTGATAACGGGAGAAGCTTTACCTTTAGACGGTAAAGTGGGCGATGGGTAATATGGAAACCCAGCCAATCCTATGTAGGCTAATGAGTGATGTCAAAAACGGTAAAACAGTAAAGTTCATCAAAAGACCTCGTTAAATCTCACATATGCGAACGTATAACGAAGAACACATTTTATCAATGGAAGCTAATAAAGTTGACGATATAGTGTATGAATGAATCGTTTCAAAAACGTTCAAAAGATCAGCTCATGCTTATCCCACCTTCACCGCAAAAGCGAGTTAGATTGCATATTCCAAGAAAGAGAAGAGCTGATTCGGACGTAGAAGGTGCATACTGGAACACAAGATCGTGCTTCTGACTAGACCAAGTAAACAATCAAGAGCACCTTTGGGAATGCTTCATCAAAGTGGGCGTTCGCTCTCCTCAACTGGAACCATCTGGACGAGGTCACCGTCGCCCTCTTGTGACATTATGTGAGGGGACGGCACTTCGAGGGAAGGGTCGTTAAGAGGAAAGACATCAAATGGCAGACCGCACACAATAGACGTCGAGCACGTCGACAACCGAAATTACTCGTCGACCATAAACAACCAAAATGGGAAGGGAAGACAATTGCTGGGTTACCACCAGCGGAATGAGTACGAGGAAATAAAAGAGAACTCGAGGTCGGCCAGAAAAAAAATGTACCCAGGCTGCGATCATCTGCTTCAACGTTGACTGAACACGAAAACGCATCCAATTGCGGGAAAATATAATCAGTGCTGACACATGGCGGCCATTGTACGACTTCGGTCACCCGAAGACGCAAGTGAAAGGAAAGCTATAAAACATTGATCATGATGTTGATGTGTAATTCGAAAAGCAATGTTCGAAAATGGAAGCTCAATCCTCCGTCGGGTATCGTCTTATTTCCGGCGAATACGAGGGTGGATGCACATTTCGTCATCGACGATATCGTAAGTCGTTGCAAGCGGACGCTGACGTCTTCCCGTTTATGCACAACCTCTCTTTATACAACCACCCGACACAGTTATTGCTCCACTTACAGTAGCATTGCGTCTTTTAGGGCGCAATAAAGGACAGAAAACCTTTACCGAACATCTTTAATGTTCGTGGAAGGCCCCCCACACAAGTCAGCATCATGCTGGCGTCCTTCATGCGTTTTATTATGTTATGGCCGCATAAAGTTGTCTTATATTGGTGGGGGGGGGGAGGTCATTCACCGGCATGTGATCGGGGGAACGGTGAGAAGGTCCATCTGGAACCAGCCAATTGTGTAAACATTGGCACGGATTCAGATGTGGCAGTGAGTCAGAGTCCATTCGACGCGTGTGCGGGACATGATGGGTAATCAGATCCAGAGGAACAATCACGAGGGTGGATGACAACCTAGGCTTTCGCTTGAATATCTGACCAATCAGACAAATATCTAGGTTTTATTATACTACTTGACTACTTCTTCTTGTTATACAATCCACGGTCACTAATAGTCATATTATCGCTCATCAAAGAATCTTTATGCTGAACATAATTGCAGTTCCGAGAATATTGGAAGGTGTTCATAAAAGTAATTATGGAAGAGCATTCCACAAACCCAAGTTCAAACACAAATATGCAAAGCAGGCAGACACTGAATATTTGGCAGAGCTTCAAAATAGACCACGCGTGTACGAATAACGTATGAAATATCGCTAAAGCACAGACTAAGCTGTTTTATGTCATATGCATCTAAGTTGTGCCGTTAATGGTAATCTAAGGCGGAACAATGATTAGATGCGCTGAAAGAGAAGAGAGCAGGGAGGAAACAGACTTCGGACAACAATTCACACGCGATGAAACGACGACGGACCAGCACGCTGTTCACATTAGCTGAAGAGGCAATTCGGCAATTGTAGCAGAGAGAATCGCAAAAGCGAAAGCAGAGCCGGCGTGGGAAAGTCCTCTCAAGGACAATCCCTCCAACAACCAACTGATGATGGTTAATGAACAGATGCACACTGACGCACATGTGGTCGAGCCAGCATATGAGTGCCCGTCGTAAACTATGCCGGACACCCCAACTGGACACTCAGTTACTATGAACAGCAAGGCTGCTATTAGTCATTGCCACTCAAAGGAAATGCCTTTATGAGAAGTCATTCTACACGTGTTCGATTTCAAGGAACACATTCAGATTGCACTTTCGGCTTAAGAGCAATAAGAGCAGTGAATATCCTGCAAGAAAGTGTTGCTTCGAGACGACGGATTTGGCAAAAATACTCCGTTTGTCTTCAGTGGGAAAGGGATAAGAGGAGGCAGCGGTTTTTGGACACGAATACTTTACACAATTGAAACTTTGAACACTGAAGACATGTATTACATAAAAGTCGAGGCTGAATGTGCTTGCATGTCAAAGTTATAGTAGAACTTAGGATACACACTGCCTGTTGGTCACATTCAAAACAACATTAGAAATATTTATGTAAATATGAATTTTGTTTTTCTCCTGCCTGAAATAATAATGTGTGTTGCTGACGATGCAAGACAAATGCGAGCCAATTCGCCATTCTCACAAATGAGGCATATATTGTAGGCATGACGGTAACAGGTCGAATAAGAGGAAGAACAATGGTTGGAGGACAGAACGCCTGATATTGTCTTGATTGGAGAGAATAAGCATGAGAGAGGCTTGAAAGAGATACCCGTTCTTGTCGGATGTTGCTAAGGAAGACTTTTCAGGGGAAAGCAGGACATTAAGGCAATGATGAACGAACGAATTGGCGTGGGTATCCAGCAAAACATTAAAGCCCTCGGCATCGCTTTGGTCGAAAGCAGTACGAAGTACGCACATTAGCCAATTTTAGTATCAATTACAGCAATAAAGTGAGCAAACGTGGC
The DNA here is from genome assembly GCA_014805365.1 of Koerneria luziae. Classification (NCBI taxonomy): domain Eukaryota; kingdom Metazoa; phylum Nematoda; class Chromadorea; order Rhabditida; family Neodiplogasteridae; genus Koerneria; species Koerneria luziae. The sequence goes on along the minus strand of JACMIJ010000117.1, from coordinate 26,843 downwards.
ACCACAGATGCTTGTACGGCTATAGCCGACTAGCACAGAGAACATGAAGCCGTATGTGTATTGTAGGATTCCGCTGAGATTAAGGAGTTTGTTGTCAAGAAGAAGGGTAGAGAAGCTTTATATCTGACTCTACTGATTATTCTTATCTTTTCGTTCCATATCACATTAGATAAAGCGGCTCCGAAAACTCAAAGAGGGTTAACTGTGCAGTTAACTGTGACACTGTAGATGAGAAGACAATAATGTTCTAAATAAGGGTAAGTATGAAAGTAACATCAATTTCAGCTGTATGCATACGAGTGAACACGAATGGCGAACATGGATGGCAGATGAATAAATGTCACGGCAAAAAGCGGAAGACATACATAGATGATCGGGCTGTTACTATGCATACTCGTATTGCAGTCGGGTCAACAAAGAAGAAAACGAGCGATGAGTGGAGATGAGGGTCGGCTATGGAAGAAGCAGTCGGGAACACAAGTGACGAAAACGGCTAGCCAGGGAAGACACGGGTTGTGAGAAGGAACACAAGAACAGAACGGACTCGGGCGTCTCTTTTACTTCAAGGAATGGGCTGTTGGCGTGTTGCGAATACTATTATGATTCACAATACCATTATGAGAGTAGAAGAAGAGAGGAGAAGCGACTGGACAAAGAACACGAGGGAGGAGGAAGGGAAAGAGGGGACGGAGTAGGAGGAAACGACGACGGAAGATGTGACGACAAATGTCCTTACAAAGAAGAAGACAAGGACAATGATTCGGCTCCAGCTGAGGGGAAACCAACCGAGAATGAGGAAAGACTGCTTCGGGGCATAGAGTCGGTCCGGATGAAAGGGAAAGAAGAAGCTGAGAAGAAGCTGCCGCAGGGGACAGGTCGTGGCAGGGAGGCATCGTATTCCACAACAGAAGGTGCCAACCGGCACTCACCATTTTGTGCACCCCGTAATAGGCGCGCAATTAGAGCCGAATGCTGATTGTGACCGACTCCAGCCAACTCCCGTCTGCTATGACAATAGGTAGTCTTTGGAAGTTACACTTTTCCACATTTGAAAACCTTTACGGGAAAAAGGAGCGTAGCGCGAAATGAATGAGTGTTCTCTGCTACTCTCATAATCATGCCATTGTCAACTATTCCTCACTCGTCCCCGTTTTGCAGGATTTGAAACTCTATCCACAGAAAACGAGAGTGTGCAGGAGGTCGTGAGATAGTGCGTGACAGAAGAGACAAGATGGGCATCAATACTATCCATTCCAGGTTCCAAATAAAAAGTGCAAGTAAGCGAAGAAAGAGCTAACAATTAGACTGTTTACGCGCAGTGGAATTGTATCTGATCGTAGATTCTAAGAAAGCTTTTCGCTTAGAGCCGACTGGTGCTAGGAAACGGCTAAAAGTCTAGGGAACTCAGAAACAGCACAACAATTTCATCTGACTGTAATGGAGATTAGATGCTTTGGAGCTCTGGAGGCTTCGCACTGAGGACATGCTATTTATGAAGAACACAATACCTTGCAAAATCAGAGATGGTGTGAATATGAACATCGGATGATGTATATCAGAAAAGAATTCATTTGTGTCGTTATAGTATAATCACTTATGAAACGTACAAAAAGACAAAGCCGACGGAGCCGCGCATTAGTCCCCAACGAAAGCACTACGGATGCCTCCATACAAGATTTTCGCAGAGGACCTAAGCCAACAACAATCTCAGCTCACAATGTGGGAAAAGGGACGGACAAATTCTCATCGGAAAGCTGTAGTCAAATGTGCGATTATAATGGTACGAACGATTAGTCGAAACATGTCACAATATGGGGATTCGAAGGAAGCTCAGGCAGGAAGGTAGTTATTTTGATCAATTCAATAATACCAGTAAATATAAAGTCCATAGCTCTAAAAAAACGTCCAGTTCTTTAACGGGAGGGAACACTGCCTTCGTTCCGTTGTCCTCTCGTCCAAGTACAAAAGAGGCTTTGCCCCGAGGGCTGCACAGCACATGAATAATTCGTCTCCACTCTGAACTTGATGGGGACATCCAAGTGACCGATAATGAAATTCATTAATACTTCGTCCGCAATCAAACACCTCTGGGGGATTCTGGAATACCACAGAGCGCGGCCAAACAGCAAACACTTCCACGCACTTCTGGAAGGACAACAACTGGCAGATCAGAGAATATTGCACTGACAGAGGATATACAAGCAACAGACCACCCACACACAACCGCAAATTGTACTGTATGGCGTCAACAATTGCTGGAAGTAACGGAAAAAAGACATGGCAGGCACTGACACAGATATGACGTTCGGGTCGGGACCGTACATTCTATTCGAGCTGAATCGAATCAGTAGGGAACATGTGGATGTGTGTGTGTGTGTGTTTGTGCACATTTCAGTACAGAACTAACAAGAGCTGTTCCTAGTCAGACAATGCGCCTACTTTTTTCCTCAAATTATCAGGTCGTACAAAATTTCATATTTTCAAGGTCTCTATTTTCAAGGACTGAATTTTCAATGGCATGACATGAACTTTGGAAATTATGTAATATTCTTACGTACATAACTGCCTACACGCACAAAAGACGACAATACTGAGCAATCGCAAAAATTGCTCAAGTTCGGAATTGGCGAAAGACAAAGCAAAGGAACGAATGGCAGGCGAGCATCTGACTGCTCACGGCACACACATACACGCATACACATGCTAATACAATATTGGCCCTCGACAAAGAACCGACAAATGGATGGATGGCCCTCCATTGGAGGGATGCAATGCGAAGCCGATCGAGCAACAAACGAAACCCTTGTTTTCGGTTGAAGAAGAAGACGGCACGTGCAACTATATATAGGCAGCATGCAAATGATATTATTCCGACGTCAGCTATTATTGCAGCTGAGGACGGATATTATTCACTTCGGCACTTCTTCCGGTCAGTCTGCCACATCTACGGAGGACCGGAACACACGATGCGAGACGGACCATGGCCAGTGGAAATGTGTCACGAAACTATGTCTAATAGCAATAGCATCCAAATGGCGCTCATTCTGCATATCACACGTTCATTCAACGCTGGAGGCGCTACACTATTAACAAGTGGAAATGTATAATAAGGTATTACGTACAAAAAAGGTGCGCAGCTTTGTTGAGCACCTATACTTGCGAGTTTCCACTTACACCTCGACTTTGATGTTATATTATATTAGTGGCGTTTGTCTTGAGAATCGTTGTTTGAGACATTCTCAGGCGTTTAAATGTCGGGAGGAAGACAAAAAAGAAGCGAAGGATAAGATGAAAAAACGCGGAAGGGTAATCGGGAGAGGGGGTCGACCATTATATGGAACACAATCAACGACATCGGCCATGTTGGATGGCACTTCCGGAAGCAGACAAACGAGGCCATCAGACATACACATCAGACATGTTCTGCACTTCCCAGCTTGTCGTACAGCGAAAGTAGCAAGAGAAGCAACAGCAGCAATTGCACTCTTTACACACATACAATTTCATTGTTCAAACAATGTAGATGGATGCACTAAATATATATAGCACGCTGCAGGAACCAAGTGTTGCTATGATTACCCTTCTAAAATTACAATTGCCGTAAGTTATTTGTATACGAATATAGCTGAAGCAGGGTGTAGCAGCCTTTGTTTATAAGTGTTATTACAAATAGTTAAACCTAAACCTTTTCTCGGCACGTAAAGGGTGGTGGTTGGGAGTGAGACTGTTTCACTACTTTTATCTCTATCCATTGACTTCATTTTCCTCGTGCTCGTTTTCATCTGCAACGTTGATGCCCTCATTCTTTATGATGAACAATAAGGTAGAAAGAGCATTGTGCAGAATTTCCGAGAACGAAGAAGATGCTGTGGTTGCTATTCAACCGCATTTTTCGAAGATAAAAGAAAGAGGAGCGGATTTCTTTATATGAAAATGGTCAGAATATCCGGGAATGACGAAGATGTTCCCTGGACAAAAGGAGGATGATCGCCTGCGGAGAACACGATGAAATGTCTCTTCGTCCAATTGAATTATCACAATTTCGGGCACATCAGCCCGTACCATTGCGTGTGTTCCAACGTTCAAAAGAATGGGAAACATCTTCGTCCATTTCTTTTACTACTTAGACTAACGTTATTATTCCTTTATAGGAAACCAGTTACAGAAGGGGGCACTGCCACTTTTTTCCGCAACCTGCTACAAACACTTATTGACACTCTAAGCTGCTCGCATAAAGAACTCTTAGTCTCATCACAAAATATTAACGCCAGAAATAGTTTACCTCTCATAAAACAAATCGTTGTGATTATAGCAGGAAAAAGGCGTTAAAATCTTGTAAAATTTCAAAAACCAGACTTCTTGCCAAAAGCGCAAAGCCATTTGGCATATGCAGCGTAATGCAAAATACATGACGGTGTCAATAATGGGACAAACTAAGCAGTGTAGCTACTGCTGCACATGATTGTCATAAAGCTATTCATTACTTTTTTGTATGGGGGCAATGACGACAATTGCATATGGTGCGGGCGGCATATGTAGCCGGACCTGCATTCTCGCTACAAAAGCAGTCAAAAGAATTTGTAGCTATGAGTAAACACCAAAAATGTCCTCCAAAATTAGCCGATCTTAATACCATCTAACAAAAAATGGTGATATTTCGGGAATGCATAGAGGAAATAAAGCGTGATGTAACAACTATATCACACTCGAAAATTAGAGGTATGCTTTAGAAGAAAGAAAATGAGCAGTTGTGAGGAACAGACAACGACTGACAGAAGTTCTTGACAACCGGCGTTTAGATACATGTGTATGAATGAATGGATCACACTCGAACGCCATGGAACTACACACAGTTCTTGGTGTCTCCCGGGCATATTCCCACACCAACACGACATTGCCATGCACAGGGCAAAGGCGGGAAAGCGTGTGCAATAGCACAAAAATCAAGAATGCTGAATATTAGCAGAAGACACAGCTTTCAGGGCAAAGGACTGAGGTTGGTAAACATGGAACAAAATAAGTACGTACGGGTTACATATACAGAAAAGTAAACGTAATTTCGTCTTCATGCCAAGATAATAAGAATGATAAAGTGTTAGTAAGTGATGTAATTGTGAGATAATGATGAGGAGTGGACTGACCGTGAGTGTGATCATGGGCGCGTTGAGCCGTTTCATCCGTGGGCGCGTCGTGGCTATCGTCGTGTGTGCGGGCGACGCGATGCGCCCTCGTCCATTTCCCTGCCAAACAGAGACGATCACCGGAATCGAATACGCGACGACGAATTTGCCAAATGGAACGAAGCGTCCGACACGGAGAACGCACACACAAATACGCAGTGGAACACGCGGCACAACACGAATGCGTTCACCTACTGGCTGAGAAGTCAGATGAGTCTTCGAGATTGCGATTGGCTCGAACTACAAACATTCGCACTCGATTTAGCCTTCTTGCCAGTAAAAATTCAACAATTCTTTCTTCTACAAAATTTAGATTCTACTCGTTATACTACAAAAGTAAGTATATTCATCCCGGTCATATACTGACCGACAATGCAAAAAGGCGTACGGCTGGCACCTCAAGGAGAAAAGAAGTAATTGAATCGAGCAGAGAAGCGAACGAGGATGGGTTAATAGTACAAGGGTGAGATTGGCAGGAAGAGAGGAGAGAGTTCCCGGATCGGAAGCAGACAATGGCCGGTGAATATCCGGAACCATGAGGAGGGAACAGAAAATGATGAACATGACGTTGCAACACACCATTATTACAT
>JACMIJ010000117.1:0-12993 GCA_014805365.1 Koerneria luziae | reverse complement strand
GGATTGACGAGAGAGGTGATCATAGAGGTGAGGGTCTTGGAGATATCCAATGGTGGTCCTCCAGCGGACGGTTTTCCTCCTCCCATCGGTGGAGGCGGCATTCCCATTCCAGCAAATGGAGGTGCAATTGGAGGAAGAACACCAGACGACTGCAACAACACCGATCACTTTCCGGATCCATTATGAAAACTGTGTGCCAATTCTTTACATTGGCACTTTTAAGCCATATATTACAATAGAAGAAGAAGAGGCACAGTGCAAAGACGAAATTGGGAAACCAACCATATACGGGGCCTTTGCTGGTCCACCGGCAGTCTGTCCCGACTGTCCTCCCGGTGGTGGCTGCATGGGCATAATCGGAGGAGGAACAGAGAAGTTCGGTGGAGGCATCGACAGATTGGGTCGACCGAGGGCATTCTGTTGGGGAATCGGTGGAGGTGGACCGGGCTGAAATTCACAAAATTATACTCTAAATTCGGAATGTTGAGCTACTGCATAGGTTTTCTGCATATGAATGTGTCAAAAATGCCCTTATTGCCCGGAAAAGGTGAAACAACTTACGAATGAGATCGTACTCTGAGGTGGTTGTTGGTTCTGTTGTGGTTGTTGCTGTGGTGCACTGGTGGGAAGGCCGGGTGGTGGCGGTCCTTTCTGTGTGTTCGGCGGAGGCATCGAGTAATCCGGATGTCCTCCGACCGACGAACTCGCCTTGGACGGAGAAGACGAGCGATGAGGAGATGAGACCGGTTCTGAACGAGGAAGAACGTTCATTCAGATGTCCACTCAGCAACAACCACATCTCATGCAATACTCAAGCAGTTTCACGCTTTCGCCAAAAAAATGAATGATGGTAACCAACTCATGATTGGAGGAGGAACAGAGAAATTGATGGGAAGTCCGCCGACGGTCATCATTCCCGGTTGGTCTTTCTGTTCTTCTGACTGGCCTGAACAAAGAACATCATTGATGTCAATCGGATCCATCATACCTTGTTGTTGTTGTTGGCTGAAAGGAGATCGTCTCGTCTCGATGTTGGGTGGTGGTTGGTTGAGTTGTGCATCCTGTGGAAGCACTTGCAGTCCCATTTGGTGCTGCTGTGGTTGGGCAGACTGTTGCTGAGGTTGTCCGAGTTGTTGCTGATTCTGCTGATTCTGCACCTGCTGCTGGTGTTGCTCCATCATCAAGTGTGGCATGACGGGTGCTCCGGCTGCTTGTTGTTGTGATTGTTGTTGCGGGTTGGTAGGTGGCATCATGCCTGGAGGAGCCATTCCAGGAGGAAAGGCGAACTGCATCCCGGGTGGAGGAGGCATGCCGGGTGGTGGAGGGAAGGGAGGCATCCCGAAGGGGGGAAGATGCATTCCGTGAGGTGGTGGAGGCATTCCAGGAGGCATCGGAAGAGGAGGCATTCCTGGCGGAGGAGGGAACATTCCCGCGTGTGGAGGAAGGCTTCTGAAATAGACCGAGTACAACCACAATTCGATTATATGGACAACCATTACTGATAATAACTAGTGAAGAGCCTGTGAGATAAATGTGTGGAAAAAGCTTTATAGAAAAAAGAAGAGAAAGCGAAACATACCGTCCGAGCATGGAAGGAGTCGGAGGGAACATGGGCGGATGTCCACCGGGAGCAAAATTCGGCAGAGTGACGTTGGGTGGAATCCGAACTCCGATCTCGACGAGATGTTGGATGGCGACCGCCTGCTTCTGAGGTGGATACTCCTTTGTCATGTCGAGCACGTTCTGCAGACACGTCTTCTTGATCTCCGCCTGCTCTCTGAAAGGAACAATCATATTCCTTCTCACTACCACACAGTGCCCACATTCACACTCTAATGTGTAAGTTCTTAGAATAATCACACTTTAGAGTGAATCTGATTATTGCTTAATTACGATGAGAAGAGTGCAATAACGTACTCGAGAAGCTTCCCGCGTGATTCAAGGAGACGATGCTGTTCTCCGTACAATTCAAGCGCCTGGACGACATATTCGACAATGTTGTCATCAGTCAACTGATCGGTCTGAAATGTCAACATACATAATGACCAATTCGTGAATTCAAGCGTTATCGATAAACGAATGGGCAACGGAAACAACACAAAGAGCTTTATAATGCATGGGAAACACACTTTAGAGTTTCTTCTCACAGGGCAGTAAAATATCGTTGGACGAATTTTTATTACAACGAAGAGAATCAGGAAAAAAGAGCATGACCGGGAGAGCTTTGATGCATTGCGGATCACGGCCCACACAACAAAGAATATGTACCGAGTATGATGAAAATGCGAAATATTGAGAGTGTTGGGTGTTGCGGCATACGTCAGTGGCTCAGAGAAAGGAGAGAGAGAGGAGAGAGAGGGGAAGTGAAGAAGGGCCTGAGTCGGTAAGCGACGAGAGGCATGTGTCAGCTGTGATCTATTACAATCCTTCCCCTTCTCAACCTCGAGCTAGTCATTTTTGTCGCAATTTAGGTGACGCTCGAGACATCGAACAACAACGGCGCACGTCGCGATATGTGATCGTACTCTGTGGTGTCCGGGGAGGGTGATAGGGCAGGAAAGGAAAAATGAGGATGGAGGGAGAAGGGGAGGGGAAGAGACGCGTGGGACGGTCTGGTGTGACAATGAGTTGGAAGAAAGACTCTTGTATGGATTACTCGCAGATATGAATGAGGGGATGCTGTGCAGTGAACAGAAAGCTGAAGTGGCAGTTGATGTCCAGAATGATAGAACATGTTGTTGACACAACCCGGTTATCGAACAGAGGAATGAGGAAGGTCTGGACTGCAAATTACGCCGATCAGCAAGCACACAATCATGGACGCCAACATCAATTTCGGAAAATATGCCAAACAACAAATGCGAGAGCAGTCTGCATTGTAATGATGGAGTTGTCGATACACGGAATTACCTTAGAAGCTTTGCCTTAGAAGATTATTAGAAGACAATGAAGCCTAGGAGAAAACGTTCGTTTCGTAATTCACACAGTAAATTAGCCTCGGTAATATACACCGGAACCATATTGGCTAATGAAAGGAGGGAATCAAAAACAGCGACTGGAGGGAAAGTGCAGGGAAAGAGGGACGAAGGTGGTGAAAAGGTCGGCAGAACAGTGTGAGAAAGAGTCAGATCAGATTCGCGGAGGATTGCTGTCTCTTCGGCGACATTTGAGACATACGAGACAGGGGAAGAAGGCAAAGAGATGATGATCGCCATCCAAACACTCAAAGCCATACTGGCTGCCATACTTCTCGCATTGTCACAATCTTGCGACTTCCAGTCAGGCAATACAAGGTCCGGCAACATGCACACGCTTCCCATAATACCGGCTCCTCAGAGGAAGGGTAACGTATGCAGGTGTTTTCTGGCGCAAATCAGGGAAAACTGCTTAATGTAATACAGACTTTTAAATGTATATGTAGAAATGTAATCTTTTGCAGCTCAAATTCGCCGTACGTCCTCTGGATCATAATACTAAGCAGACGATAATCAGCCTCACAGGATCATTGCCAATATCTCGCAGCTCTTTCACAGTGGAATAATCCTTCCCATGCCCTCTTCTCACTTCCCTTTAGATGATCCTCCTTATCCTCTTCGTCCATTGTCATCATTCCCCTGGCCTTCCCGTTCTCCATGACCCTCGATCACTGATAACATTCTCCAATCTCTGCATGGAAAGGCAACATGTGTTTATCGCTGGCCATAGTGATGGCATGTTTTGGTTGAAGAAGATCTTCCACTTGATCGTGTAAACAGCGCACAAGAAAGTTATTGTTAAGACAATGAGACACGGAAAGAAGGAAATGGCAGTTCTCTAGGAGAAACCCAGCGAACGAGCACAATAGTGGGCGGGCATCTACGCCGATTTCACTCTTTTCTACCGTCCTCTACATCTCTGCCCTGACCTGTCGGTTCTCTGGTCTTTTTCTTCTTCTCGTGTCAAGACTGGGCAGCATTTTGAAGTACACATAGACTTATTGTGAAAAGGGAAAGGGAGAAGAGGGATATTGTGTAACTTTTTACCTCCTACCGTGTATTCCTTCGACGACTGTTCATGGGCAGTATAAGTAACGACGTTCATCAAATGAGGAGGGGGAGCGAACACCACAACTACATTGCCTTCTTCTGCTGGTAACGAATAACGTGCCGTAAAAGTACGATGAAACAGCATACAAATAGATTGGTACAGACAGTTAGCCTTAACAGAGCTATGAAAGCGTCTTCATAAATCTTTAAAGAGACAGTACACATGTGAGAAGCGCATCCACATCACATGTCTATTGTCTTTCTCAATAAGAGAGACACTCATTTCGATGCTGGCTCTCATATCCCTCGTCCTTCAATTCTTCAATTAAAACCCGGAGCAAGTTATACTTTTCTTCGAAAGTTGTTCTTTTCTGAGGAGAGACGATAAGATCGAGAACGCGCGAAGGATAGTGAAAATAGTGATAACGTAACCAGGAGCAGAAAGCACACACAGACTGTCAACATTTGTCAAATGGTAATCTTTCAACGGAACACCCGTCACAACTACGACAACTGCTGCCAATTTCAGCGACACACCGAAAAAAAAGAATGAGAAATTCACCGTTAAACTGAAAGAAAGTGAGAGTTGCACAAAAGGAGCAAGTGGTGGGCAAAAGCAGGAAGAAATAGAGGAAAAGAACGTAGCCCTGAAATAACAATCGCCGCCAGTGTGGATCGCCTAGTTCTCTCTCTCCCACACATTTCCCCGCTTTCTTTTCTCTTCCCCTTTTGCCATTCCAGAAATGGCATGAACACAGTGATAAGCCTCGCGTAAATTGCGAAACACAATTGTGTATTGGGTGAAGCACGAATGCGTACAATATAGAGAAGGAGATGAAGCTCGTCTCTGTGAACAGCGATCTGCTTGTGAGAGGAAGATGGGGAGAAGGAGGAGCAGGGGACACCACACAACCGACCTCCCTCCCCTATCACCCATATTAGCGCAGTTGAGCATACAAACACATACATACACCCTGATCCGCACGCTACTCTCCTAAGGTGTGGGCGACATCTCGGCGAATCGGACATTTGGGCAAAATGACGAGCAGTGTTAATTGTTGTTGACACTCCGTGTGAGCAGTGATCCTCGCTCTTCGGTAGCGAAGAAATAACAGAATGCAATTGCAGCCGGTGCTGTGCAACAAAAACATAGAATACAAATGATGCTTGTTGCGAATGGGACAAGGATATCAGATAACCAGCACAGCGAAAATACCCTCAGAAGTGAGGGCAGAGGCGAACGAGAAGGGAAACGGCCGAGAGATGAAGCTGTCCCATCGTAAACTTGCGTCACAACCGATCACTGTTTCGTTCGATGGGAGATATTTTTGTGTAAGTGATAGCACGCTCCAACTATTCTGCTCCTTCTTCTTTTGCTATTAACGAATACGCGCATGCAGACAAAGGGCGAAAAGGGACTGACAATAACAATTTGTGCCCAAATTGAGCATTTGAAGCTTAATCTAAAAACACGGTACTATCGATAAATAGACGAAAGAGAGAGGATCGGGAGGAGGTCGGACATGATAACGATGCCCTCGTCGTGGACAGCCGAGAGTACATCGGGGAAAGTGCCGGGACAAGAACATAATGTTGCTGCGAACCTTTAAGATGGCAGCTGCAACCTGTGCTCGTGTATGTAGTGTGGAAACACGACGATTGTCCGTCGTCAACGAGTGGATGATGGGCACAGAAAAAAGCGATCGGAGAGGGAGCGGTAAACATGTGCGGGCATATCACAGCACACGACCGAAAGGATCAATCTCGGCAGAAATGACCCGGACGGACATTTGTGGAACACACAAATGGAGACCCGTCTCTGCTGTACGTACTATGGACAGCAATGGCCAGAAGTGCAATCTCTGGCATACCAATGCAACAAATTCCTATCTTGCTTCTCACAAGGAAAGTGCTTTACCTACCGCTGAAGAAATGCTATGTGAATAATAACCCGAGGCCAGATTTTTTAAGGCTACGATGTCTTTTTTGCTTAAAACGCCGTAGATTGGCTATAAGCCAAAGTTATGCAACGATGTTTTCAGCATGATATATCAGCCACGAATCAACAGCCTGCATAGAGTGTGATCTTTAAAGTCAGCAAGAAACATTGATTCATCACATATTAATCTTTGAATAGTTTATGGAAGATGTAAATTTTGATGAAGTGCCAAATGTGGTGTTTTAATAGGCACGACAGATCTCGTTCAAAAGCCTTATTCGCAAAAACGGACTTCAGATTCAGCATCATTATCTATTGCTGGCCTTGGGTATCAATCCAATCTCAGAACTCATGCCCAAGCTGAAACAAATCCTTAGTTAAACTTATTCCTGAATGCTTTCTAATTGAACGGAATGAACCCGCGATTGGCACAACAGATGCGCCGGGGGGTAAGGCGCATATGAAGTGAGGGCCGATGCAGGCGGCGAGGACACATAACGAGGCATCAGGACAGAACCAATGCGTGCACGTGGTGCCATGCATCAGCGAAAAAGTTTATGCGGAAAGCATTAAAAGGTTGATGACTGGTACAGTAGAAAACGCATAAACCAGAACTTCTCCCCAAAACGCACGGCTATTCATACACCGACAAGGAGCTTTCATAAAAAAAACGCGTATTCCGAGTAACTCTCGGGGCATACACTGTAGTAGAGTATGAATACACGGTTCGACTATTAAGGACAATAGTTCTTGTGTTGTCAAGCTTTGTTTTTCCTAACCACGACTGCCCTTTCTGTTATGACCAATTGGATGAAAAGTTCATTTCTGCTACATACAAGGACCGTTTTCTTTTAACAATAAACGACAAATTATGTTGTCGTAGCCATTCTTCGTCTGCTGATCGCAAACAACCAAAAAAATCCTCTTGGAACAAAGGTAAATAGCAAAGCGGGTACAAGAAGCAGAAGCAGCACATTGCCATTATGTAACCTTTGACTTAGCTACCGGAGAAAACAAATCTACTGGAGTAACACGGGATGGAAACATTGAAAAGCATGTGATGAGTAGAGAGAGAAGGGGTCTGTGTGGAGCAGCAACACAAACTCTCCCTTTCACATGATCCTTTTTTTGCAAAATATGTTTGGTGAACCTCTTGTCTTACTTGTTGTTCTTTGGGTGCAAAAGATCTGCGAGCTGTTCTCCGAACAGCTCCAAGCTCTTGCACAACAAGAAGCGGCTACATATGTACTTGTAGATGGTTGACTAGAGAGGAGGAAACAGGAAGGAAACAGTAAGGCATAGCAAGCGCAGGCTGCTTCGAGGCTATAATAGTAGTGCTGAGAACGAATAAACACAGACGGGAACGAGGCAAAAACAAGGACGCGAGTTCCGCTGTGTGGAATATCACGTTCTCAATTGCGGCGAAATTTTCCTCATTTGCTCGCCAAGGTCTGTGCAAAGGAAGACGGAGAGGGAAAAGGGCATATTTCGATGAGGGGAATGAGTACCTGGCACTCGGCTATGAACAGAAGCTGCTCGCATCGCTTTTGGAGGGTCGACGGCTGATCCCGCGGTTTCGCCGGAAGCGCGATCTGTAGAGAACAACTTATGGAAATATCTCGGATCACCTTTGTTGTCATTGTTAATACTGTTCCTTGACATAGAATCAGTCATTTGAGAATTGCGTTGGATCAAAGAAGCATCACTCAAAATTCGCAATTTCATCACATCGCAGAGTTCAAATGTTCACCGCACGACACCATGTGCAGCACAAAAGAACGTCATCGTGTGCGTTCATTCGACCCGAGCATAACTGGGCACAGTGTCTCGACCTGGTTGATCGGTGCCGGTCGCCTCCTCTCGTACCGTTCCTCTCTGTCTCGTTCTCGATCGAAATCCCTCTCATACGGTCGTTTTCGCTCTCGACTTCTGCAACAACAACAATAACAATATATTCCGAAAGAGAACGAAGCAGCAAGATATGAATAAAAAAACGCCCGTCCCAAGACGACAAAAACAAAAACGCATATTACACAACGAGGAAGATGGGGAGATAAACCAGGCGTTGTTGGGTAAACTAGTAAGTTAACGAAAGACGTGGTAGATTAGATTGAACTGTGTGATAAAGGCTGATCAGGGCTAGACGACAATAATGCACAGTCTGTCTTGTGGTCGGCCCATTTGTGTGCACGAATTAGCCCTGACTGCAGAGAACATTCAATGCGATGGTAGTAAAACCGAAAGAATCGAGTGCGATCTCCCTTCGGAGGGTGAACTCGCATCGTTTGGCAACCTCTTTCAAGCAGGTGCGTTATATTAGGAACAAAAACATTCCGACTGTTTAGAAGAAGACTTCCAGAGGAAGATCAACCAAGAGTACACCAGATGATACGAGAGAGTGAACATACTGACGATGACTGTGACAAGGTAGAACCTGCCAACTGATTGAACTCGACCGACAGATGACAGACACGAGAGGGAGGAGTCGACCGAGAAGGAAGACAACGATGGATGACAAGAGTCAAAAACGAATGGTCGGAGGTTGGTCAGTCGGCGACCGACCACCCGCGCATTGTGTTCTCTCTTAACACATCGATCTTCAACCGAATCATTTCCTACACCCGATCAGCCGACCTTCCACTTGTTCTTTCCTCTTGCTCTCCATCGTTACCCTGTATGAATATGTGACGCCGATAATCCCTCGCCGGGTTTCAATGGCTGTCCGTCCATACAATGCAGTGGCCGAGGACAACTTGCTGCTTATCAGCTCATATCGATCATTTATTTTATGACTATGAATTGGATAATCCGACAAAGCCGGTGTAGCAATGTCATCCTTCTCACTTTTAGCTAACCACCTCGCCTCATCTCCCACCTCCCTTCCCTCATTTCTCTTTCTCTTAGACAGGGAAAACGGGAAACATGAGAGCAATCGTACCGTACGGAACAGCGTAAACCTCCGATTTATGAAAGGCATCACCTATGCTTATAAACGAGGAACTCTTCAAGGCGAAAGTAGATCATAACATGTGACACATTCGATACAAGACAATACCTTGATATGGTTCCGATAAGTTTTCCATTAATGGCTTGGAAATTGTCCAGGCACTTCCAACCAAATCATATTGTACAATGGACTCTTCTTGGCGAAAACAAAACAGTCTGAATGATCGCATCGTAGTTTCGATATTTGAATTGTTGTCCAGGTGACAAAGTACAATGTTTTCCCGATTAAGAAGAAACCACATGTGATGGAGATTGAGGAGAAGGCCGAGATAGGAATTTCAATTGTGAACACAGCGAAACAATCTATTTAAAAAGAATTGTGTAAATACTGAGAAAAAAAGTTATGAAAAGAGTCGTAATCGATGGAAGTGAGCAAAACACTAAGAGGAGTGACAACAGAATGGAAAAAAAATGAAAAAGACAGATTAAAACCTTAGAATTAAGTGCAGGATCAACAACAAAAGTAAGACAAAGAGGAAAAAGAGAAGGTGAGAGGACGGGTGGATGGGCATTTCGCAAGTATGCTGATGACGACAATGCGATACACTCAACATTTTCCCATCAATAACAGCAGCGCCGCCTAAGAAATACGGGAAATGGTCAAGACGTGAGATATAAAACATACCATAACTACATTCACTTCGAGCAAAAGCATGAACAACTTGCGCAAGGCAAATAGCCAGGGAATTAATTCTGGACAAAATGAATGCATTTTCTTAATGCGCGTAGTATTGTGCAACAGGAAAACCAAGAAAAGGGATCGAAATTACTATGACCAAATAAGGTGCCATGAGAAAAAAATGATGGCAGAGGCAAATACAGGAAACTACGAGACGAATAAAACATGTTAGGTGAAAATGGTGTTGGAATTGAAAGGTAAAGAATGTAGAAGGGTGACTGGAAAGCCATAGAAGATCATGGGAAGCATGAGGAAAGGACGAGAAAATTTGTTGTGCATGGAAGAGGTGAGAACCAATCTGAAAAGAACTAAAAATGCAAGAATACAACAAGGATCAGAAAGAAGAAATGAAAGCACGCTTTCACGAAAAAACAGTAATTTGACGTTTTCTCTGAGACCCAGCGTTGTAGATATGCGGGAGAGTTACTAGAGCCGAAAGTGTCAAGCTTCATCCCGTGAGCTCTGGAGCAATAGAAGAAGCGGAAAACCAACTTCCGCGTTTTGCGAAACGTCTTCTATTGTCTTGAGATGCATTTGGAAGCGCATGGGGTTACCCAAAAGGGTACGCCGACCAGGTCTTATGCAACTAAAATGTTTATTCTCATTTAGCTTTCTAATGATACACCATATTAACTACGATACAGATAAGCTTGTTACCTCTCTCAGCCACCCTTGTCCTCTTACCCCCTTTCGTTAGTCGAGAACAAATAAGGACAGAGTGATCTGCCACTTACCTATCCTGATCCCTATAAAATGAATATTGAGCAAAAACCGAGACGGTGAGCCGAAGAGAAAGAGAGATGAAACCTTCTTTCCTTATGGCGTGACGAGCCACTCACTACATACATGACTCCACGACTAAAGGTGAGAGATAAGAGAACGTGAAAGGGGGAAAGGGTGAATAGAGGGAAAGCGACGGACAGAACAGAAAAGAACTAACTAGAATAGAATTGAAAACAATAGCATCTGTTGAAATAAGTAGTGGAGATGATATGGAGAGGCCATCGAGAGGGTGCGAACTCGGGTGTAAGCATGCAAATGCAAGTACACGGAGGTTTTCTCCAATTTAATAAAGGAGTGAGTTTTTTTCTTCATATCTCACGATATCCGTTTTTAGCCATTCCACGGAAACAGCCCATCGGCTAGTATCAAAATCGAAACCGAATAGAGAAGCAGACAGTATATGATCATAAAGAGAGAAGGCAGATAATAGTTCTATGTCATATATCACTTATTCTGTCATACGTATCCAATTCGTTATCACATTATCATAATATAAGAAAAGTAGCAATGCAAGAGTGTGACAGAAATATGTGACATATTTAACGAAATTAACCATAATGAACACTAGATGCTCCTGAGGAATGTCTCAAATGCGCAAATGTGTATAATGTGGCAGAATGCTATGGGAACTACCTTAACACGGGCTGAATATGGGAATGTGCATATGGAGGAATGGAAGAAAAGAGAATGAGAATGCAGGAAAGGAAGCCGAAGCTGGCCGCCGGGAAAGCTTCGGCCTCTTACGCGGCCACAATTATGGCTTGCACCCAACCAGCAGCACTCGAATTGTATTGCTGATCACGCATGTTTTTCGACGATAAACAATGATCAACAATTCGATAGTGAAGCACAAGGAAGAGCAATTAAACTACGCATCCAATCAAATCTACAAAGTGCAAAGCATCACGAAATAACAAGATCCAACCCCAACGGCTACATTATGGAACCTACATCTTGTTGTCATGTTCCCTTTTTGACGTTCGTGTTGAACAGAGAAAAGTTTAGTTCAATTGTAGTACGCTTAATTTATCAAACAAAAAAATGTTGGATGACGAGACACTTCGGAAGGCAATTCAAAAACAATCCGGCAGAATGCAAGGACAACGGGATAAAACAAGAGAGGAAGAGATATAAGTTTTTGTCGGTAGCATAAAAAGCCCGATGTTGCCAATGTGTGGCCGGGCAAATAATATGCGCGGAGACGGTTGCCCCGAACAGATTCTGCCAGCAAGGTGTGCCACCATCGAAGAACACAATGTCTGCCTCCGAAGAACCTCTCCCAGTCTTCCCGCAATATCCACAAACATCTAACACACTCACTACATTCTTGCCTCCTTCCCATCTTTCACTGTTCTCTCCAAGTCTTCTATTATTTCGCTTACCCGTTCTACATACAGTGACATCCAGAACCCAGCAAGAGAGAGAAATATCCTTCTTTCAAGTAAACGTCATTTTCCTTAAAGGCCAACATATGTAGCCGTATTCAAAACGCATTCCACAAGTCATATTCTTCAAATTGTGTCGCATCACTTGAACAGTCAGTATACTAGTTCTGCTGCACCAGAACCAGCGCTTATATTCCTTTATTGCACGTCATACATCGCATTACCATCATGCTCTCTCTCTCTCTCTCTCTCTCCATATTCACTGTTTGCAGCAGTACATTTTCTTCTTCTTTTTCGAGGAAGAGCAGCAAGCAGTACGTAACAGAGTTTGAGAAAATGAGAGATTGCTTGAATAGTGGAGAAGAGGGTTGAGAGTGTGTGTGTGTATGTGTGGATGGGAGAGCTGAACGGAGCGAGGCCCAAGTGGGTCCGGGTTGCCATCCAGCACAACTGATCACTGCACAATCTCCCAACAGCAGACCACTTCATCCCAGGCTCAAACTGCTCTATCCGAACGTTGCCCGTGATTAGCTTTCAACGCATTCGAAACATGAGACGGGTCAGATATGACGCACAACGACAATGTTCTATGCTCGTAATATATCTTGAAGCTTGTCAAGCAATAAAAGGTTGCTGTTTTGGCCAGATAAACCGAAAAGCAAGAAAAAGATGCCGCTCACTTGTCCTCTCTGTAGGCTGCTCAGACATAGAAATTCTTCGTCGTAACAGAAAAGCTTGTTTTAGACCACGAAAGGCAAGAAGAAGCTCGAGATAAACTGTGAGCATCAAGAAACCATGGTTCTCACAATAACACCTCCCATCGATTTATCACATTTAAAAAAATGTTAATTGCTCAGCCGACAATTCAAATAAATGAATTGCAGCCATACTGGAAAAAATATGTTGAACTTGGCGCATCGGCCAAAACAGTTAAAGTGTGTAGCGAAATGTTTGCATAGGCTACAGAAGAATAAGGCCATAATGAGAAACTTTAAAACGCGAAAAAAGGCAAAAACAAATACTGGAAAGTTGGTAAGTTCAACTCAAGACATTTTTATGCCAAAATGGTCACTTCACCCATGTACGAAAGACATAAGCATCTGCGATGTTTCAATTATGGTGAAGAGAAAAGTGATTGACTCATGATGCAGAGAGAGGCTACTCTAGATATGCATT